>CAIGRN010141302.1:0-11035 GCA_903798345.1 Fraxinus anomala
TTATATGTTTTTAAATTGGACTACGTTAATTTGTAAAAGGTATGAATGTACATGTCAATAGTTATATTTATGTAGTGTTGTTGTAAATGTTAAAAAATTTAATTATAGTATAGAACTGAACAGAATCGAACGAAACCGAATCCGAACGGTTCCATAATTATATTTGGACCCGACAATTCCATTTATTAAATACTCGAAAATTTTGGATCGGATAACGGAACCGACCCATATCAAGCCCTAGCATTACTCGAGAAGGGTGCCTCCCATCAATAATCTCATTGTCCTCTTGTATTGAGATATGCTAAACATCCATCTTTATTTGATTGTAACATAAAAATGATATTAGAACCACGCAAAGGACCCAAGTACAAATCTCATTTTGTCACTGAGCCTCGAAAAACATATATCCAAGTCTCGATGAAAAAAAAGAATTAAATTTACACACAAAAGTACAAGCTGAACATACAGTTCAGTTAAATGAAGTGTTATCCTCTTCAACAACTCATCTCGCCAATCAATATAGCTAATAAGCAACGTTTACTTTAATTAAGCCCTTGTTTGGGCTCCATTAAAAATACTTTTTGGGAAAAAAATATAATTTTGAATAGTAATATTTTTAAATTTGTGTGGTTAAAAAATAATTTTTTTATTTATGTGTAATATTATTTTATTGAAAAATGTGTAGTCGAAAATAAGAAAGAAAAACATATATTTTATTTTTTGAAAATGGAGTCCGGATAGGGGCTAAATAAACTTCTATTGTGCCTAATTAGAACAATTCATGTGATTAGACGAGATAATTAATAAGCAAGGTTTACTTTTTCTTCATCGATCTTGCAGTTAGCAATAGGCCCAAGTGTTTGTTTGGGGAAAATTATTTGAAGTGAAAATGATATTTTTGAAGAATATATAATTCGAAATAGAGTAAGTTATGAATTCACGTATAAAATTATTTTATTATTGATTAAAATTGTATTTGAAAAAAATAAGTTTCAAATATATTGTGCAAAATAAACTCTAAGGCCATGTTTGATTCAATAAAAATTCCACGGAAAATGAAAAAGAAATTTCATTTCCACCCGAATGGCATATTTGATTGAAATTTATTTCTTGGCAATTAATTTTTCACCCAAAGCCCCCACACGTGCCCAATTCAAGGTTTTGGTGGGAATTGGTTTTCTAGGTTTTTATTTTTTATTTTTTTGGGCAATGGAAACAAATTCTATCACCAATTGTAAAAAAAATTTCCCTTTAATAAACAATTTCCATGAAAAATAAAGACAAACGAATATCAAAAGATTCGAAATTTTAACATTTTTCTGGTGAAAATTATACCAATAAAATACAATTAATTAACAATTTCCAGTAAAATGAATTATAGACAATTTAATTTACTGAAATTCATTTTATTTCCACCTAAATTTCATTCTTACAATCAAACGAATTCTAAATAATACTTGGCATATTATTATGAAATATAAAATTGCAATAAATCCGACAAGGAATCTTTATTGTAAATCACCACAAGTTCTTTATGTTGGGAGTGGTGGTTGAAAAATCAAAACCACCAATTGAGGCCACAGTGATGCTCATCATTATCTTACGCCTAAAACCTACGACAAATAGAATATTTTTTACTTTTTATGTCACAATGATGTCCAATTAATTTGAATAACAAGTGGATGTGGCGAAAGGGACGAGTAGTTTATAGGCTCGATTTGTCGAAGATCGACCTATGGACGGACGAATCCGAGCACTAGCGGGAGGTCAGACAATGAGCCGAGCAAGGTGGCTTGTCGAGCTCAACAAGCAACTTGTGGGCTCGTAAAAAAAGTGATCAAACAATTACATTTTTGAAAAATTGACCGTTTGGTCACTTAAAAAAAAAAAAATTTGAGCTGCTGGGCTGAGCTCGACCTTTGGCCATTGCCATCACTAATAACGAGATACATCTTTATCGTGAAGTAATATCTTTTATCGAGCAAAAATGCTACTTGTACAAATTTTTTTTTTTACAAATGGATTTACAAATGCTAGATAACAAAATTTAATGGGTGGTTTAACCTTATTTTGTCCAAAATTTAATGAAATCTTACCGATTGGCATTCTGTAAACGAATATGTGAAAACAACCTTTAGCATTTCTCTTTATCGAGATCAAACCTGAACAAGTAATTAAAGGGTTGTCTGCTTAATTAACAATAATTATTGACTTGATGTTGTAATGAAGTTGACCGATGAATATTATCAAATTAAATGGACTAACCTAAACCATAATAAAGGTCTTTCTAAAAATACTAAAGTTGAAGTGAAGGAATACAACAAGACAGCCATGAATCAAACATATGTTCTTACTTTTTATCATGCAAAGAAAAGCCAATCCTGAAGGACAGTTCTTACGCGGTACAAATATACAAAACAAGCAAAGGTACCATGAATCACAATCGTTTCAGGAAATATTTAAATTTTCGCTACAAATAAGCGTCGAAGATCTTGTTAATGCTATAAACCTTTTAGAATCCGACTAAGATTCCATTAGGCAAAATTATGAACAATTTATGAAAAATTATAATAAGACGCCATACATGTTAGAAATAGCACTAGAAAAGACTAGACAATATTATAGATAAAAATATAACTCGTTTTATTAATGGGCAATACACATGTTTGAATGGGGTAAATGGTAATAACTACAATAACCAATGATTTTCAACAAATTGTGCATTCAGAGCTCCTCAAAGCCTTCTTCATCTCCTTCTTCCTCTATCCTCTGAAACTCTCTCCTCCAGATTTCCATCTGCACAGAATGTGGAACTATCAGTTCAGAGCTCCTCAAAGCCTTCTTCATCTCCTTCTTCCTCTATCCTCTGAAACTCTCTCCTCCAGATTTCCATCTGCACAGAATGTGGAACTATCAGTTGGCACAGAAATTATCTTATAGATGTTAACATTATTATGTATTAAGCCCTAATCCATACCATCAAAAGCAACATAATAAAAAACAAGGTGAAAAGCAAAAATACTTGTGGTGGTTCACCCTACCGTAAGAGATGTTAACTTTTGCCATTGCAGGTGTTCATTATACAAAATCATATGCCTCTAACACTCTCAAACTAGCCACTGAAAGTCGTCCATAATATAGAATATTGGGGCGACATGATACATGTATGGAATAGCTAAGATACCCCTTTAACAAAAAATAATAGGAATATTCGGGCAACCAGCCTGATCCAGGTTGGATGGGATAAGTGTATGGTATAGTTAGGTACTACGAATTCCAATATCTCAACCATGGATGCCAATTTATAGGGGCGCACCTACCCACGGGAAATTACTACAGCTAAAAGAGGATTTTGAAAGGTGGAAATCGCACAAAAAACTAGTCTAGAGAATGAAGTCTAGATATTGAAATAGCGTGATGAAAAAAAAAAAAAAAAGGGATAAAATTATTAAGCCTCCCTTTGACAAATATATATAAATGTTCTATAAAGAAGAATAGTAGTGGATTTTACGAAATGCGTGGATAATAATGAGTAGTAGGTGTGAATGTGTGGTTGAAATTAATGTTAGATTTTCTACAAAATTCATACACCATTTATAAACTGTTTATAAATTCTTCTCACACGGAGGCTGAACTAGACGAGGTGAGGGCACATGCGGCATGCCCTAACATTGAAGTCATCGAACTAACAGGCAGAACGTTAATCTCCAACTCTTCAACTGAAAAACGCTAAACTGCCTATTTAGAAGAGTAATTTTGAACTAGTTCGACAAATGATACGGAAGTATCATGCATTGTGTATCATTGAAGACAAAAGGAAGCTCCTAACCTGATCATCAGAATATCTCAGGTGCTCAGCAACAAAAAGTATATTGTTGTAGTCAACTGCCGAGGATTCTGCTCCAAGGTTCCCAGCAACTTCACCGTATGCAATAATGTCCACATTGAAACCATGGCTCATAAAAAGCTTGTCCATCCATCTTGTGGTGGACTAGATTAAGTGAAGAAAGAGGCAAATGTTTCTTTCGGTGAAAATGTAATAAAAATAACAGAAGTCAAAAAACAAGAATGAAGCAGCATTTCTTCCAATGAAAAGCTGATAAAAATCTAAACAGATGTCATGCACATAGAACAACAATTAAGCGTGCTAACCTTGACCCCGCCTTCAGTTTCAGCCAACCAAGCAGGCAGTTCTCCCAAGAAAAGACATCCCTTCATGGCTAAGTTACTGACAACCTCCAAAATCTCTTTAAAATTGGCCAAATTCATTATGGGTAGTCCCTAGAAAATAAAACCAAAGTACACAATTTGTTTAACTTTCTACGAGCAACATTTGAAAATGTGCAAAATTATAGAGCTTGCCCGGCTAAGCTTTTTTAAGTGTTTATAAGTTGTGGGTCTCAGAATGTGTGGTTAAAAGGTAGTTAAAAATTGTGAATGCCACAGAATGTATGGATAAAAAAAGAGTTTGACCAACGTATAGGCAATTATAAGCTCCACCAAACATACATGTAGACCTAGAAGAAGTAACTGATACCAATCTTTTCCAACAGGAGCAAGTAAATAAAATGAACTTCAAAGAAAGTTCATATAAATTTTCATTAGAAAGTCTAATTACCTGGAAGGCCCATAGACTTGGTCTCGCACCATCAAATCCTTTACTGCGTAAAGTTTGTTGAATATCAAAGGTCTCTGATGGAATATGATAGAACAAGCAGCTTCTTGGAATCTTAGCCCCAATATCTAGTGGTTAACTTATGTTACATTACTCATAAATTGACATAATATAAATAGAAAAGAAGCCTGCGGTATTAAAGATTGAAAATGGACAAAAAGTATTTCTCAAGATTAACTCCTAGATTTCCCGTAAAACTCCCAAATTCAAGATTTAGAACTTAAATTGAATTTCAGTACCGCAGCGATAAGTGTCCCTATATTTTTTGACTATTAATAAATAAGCTCCTGTTTGGTGGCCAATTTTAGAAAAACATTGCTATAAATAGTAATTTTTTGGAGAATGTGTGGTTAAAAATAGGGAAAATTTTTGGGTTTATGTGTAGAATATTTTATTGTGTGAATGTGTGGTTAAAAATGAGTGCGTAGAAAAAAGAGTTTTGAAAGAATGGAAAACAAACAGGGGCTAAGTCAGTTGCTGATTTGTTAGTCCATATAATCTGGGCACCAGTAAACAATTTCAAATAGCAAATGCATCATGGATGAGGATATACTTATATTTTGTATATTGGTAATGAGAAGAAGGCATTACTAATATATTATCTTTTTGAATAGTTCAAATAATTATAGATAGGTAGCCAGATAGATAGCAACTCTTGAGCATGCATGCCTTAGAAAAAGGAGAAAATTTGGAGAGACAACGTGCACCTTTGAGTTTCTGAGTTGATAATCCAAATATTCTTTCTGGAGATAAGTCAAATATTATTGTTGATACTGGCCAATTGAGCCTGTATGGACGAGTGTCCATGCCATCTGTTAACAAAACAACCTGTAACAATGAAGACAACTAGCCATATGACTTCAAAGCTCATGAAAGCTAATTAAATTTTAGCAATCTGTGCATTGGTGTAATACCTGCCTTAGCCCATCAGTATTATTTATTGCCGTCAGCAACTTGTCATCAATAAACTTAGTCGCAAGACAGTGCTTGTGTGGATGCTGCTTCATATTAACTTGAACACTGGGAGGAACAAGGCAGCCAACATATGGGTCGATAAAAAGAGGATCTTCAATGCAGAAATGAAAAAGAATTTGTCATTATGTAAGGATTTGGAAATAATATTTTAATAAGATCGTTGTACATAAAAGAAAACCTTAACCAGGCATCTAAATATGCTTGTTTACCTTTAATGCAAGCAAGATAAAGAAAAACTCACTCAGCCTTTCTTCTTCTAAAATATTATATTCTCTACATCCTTTTATCTTTTTTCCCTGAGAAATATCATTGGAGATATTATGGGAATTAGAAAAAAGGAAACTGGGCTTAAAGCTTTGAAAATTTAATTTAATCATTGTGGTTCTTGTATGAATACGAGGTTTTAAATCTTAGCAAGAGAATTCTTATCCAATCAATCAATAATGATAAAAAGTAGCAATTGAGTTTCAAATGGTTTGAGCTTGGGAACAATTCTTTAGTTGAGGAATATTGGATGTTTTCGAAAGAACCAAACTGCATCTGTGTTGTATATATGCTATTACAAATCTTGGCCACTTACCATTTCTAACGTCTTTGTGAGCATATTCAATTTCTAAATTCACATCTGGACGTTAATAGCTAACATTGTGTGTTCACACGATGATATGAAAATACATTAGAAACCTGGATTTCATTTCTTAAAAATGCATGAATATATATGCACACACCACAATCCAAAGAAGCCCACAGATTAAACTAACTCTAAGAACATAAATTGATAGATAGACGTTTGAAGAAATGTATCGAAGTCATCATCGACAAAACGGTTATGCATGCATAGATATACATGGAAATAGAAATGAAAAGATAATTATGCCTGTAAGAAGGGTCTACTTGGAAAAGCAGAGAAGATCAATTTGGAACAACACATCATCTTCTTCGCTCTTGAATTTAGCATTCAATTTCTCAAAATTCTTGCATATATTCATTCACACTTCAAAATCCAAAGAGACACGTAAATAAACAAGATCTAAGAACCCATCAATAATAATTGACAGATAAATGTTTGACGAATTGTCTCAATGATATCATCGACAAAACAGCTACACACGCATTCATGTACATGGAAAAAGATAAATGGTCATGCCTGGACGAAGGGTCTCCTGGAAACGAAGAAAAGCGCGTTCAGTGGCGACTTGCAACAACAAGCCATCTTCTTCGTTGTTGAATTTGGCATTCAATTTGCAATTTCCCCCTGTTTTCTTTGAAACGTAAAATAGTGATGGAAGTGGGTGCAGATGAACATGAGCACTTGGGTTTAGGAACCTCAGTAAATATACTTCCATAATGACTATCACAAGCCGCGAATTGGCCGCTCCCCTTCGCGTTATCTCCACATCTACTTCAACTTCAACTGGCCATTATAGCCGTTCTCCTGGGCTTGTTTGCTTTTGAGGAAATTGTTTAAAGCCCAAGTTGGACCATGAAAAAAATGTATCTAAAATCGAGATCATAGAAAAATAACAGAAGGAATGAGCGTTGACTTATCTGATGACCACATATCAAAATTCTCAAATTACAAAAATGAAAAATCACATGACTGACCCAATTCAAAAACTTAATTTCAACCGTGGGGCTCACAACTTTTGTGCATGTACGACACTTTTTAATTTATTTTATGATTTGTTATAAGATCATTTTTCATGTTTGTTGTAGGATCATATTCAACCATATATTCATATAATAAAATATTCCACATTATACCAAAAAATTTTCTCACTTTTTAATCATATATTCTCGTAAAAATCACTATTTAAAACTTTTTTCTACTTACCACACATTTCATTAGTGGTATTGATCGAGCCGAGCGGCTTGTAAAAAAACAAGCCACGAGTCGCTCGGGCTCGTCTGCCGAGCCGCAAGTGAGCTCGGCTTGTCCAGCTCTCGAGCGACTCGTGAAATTTTTAAAGAAAAATTTTAAAAAAAACATGAAAAAGTAAAAAAAAAAAAAAATCAAAAGCTCGTGAGCTCGCGACTCGGATCGTGAGCTCGTGGGTTTAAGAGTCAAGCCAGCTCGGCTCGGCCCATTACCATAACTACATTTCATCAAATTTTATTAAAATTTAATAAAAATTTGATTTTTAGGTAAACCATGGCTAACATTGATTCTAATCCTTCTCCCTTAATAATCTTTTTTTTTTTTTCTAAATTCAAAATATAATGAGCAATTAAAGACGACTTCCTTATGTGAACTGTCTCTCTTTCGTGATTGATAATGGTTAGATGTAGAAGTGAAGAAACGAAGAGGAAGAACGAGATTGGAAAAAGAATCTCTTTTATTCAACTTGTTGAAAATCATATGTACACTTGCTATAAGGTAGTTTAAAACTAGGAATCAATTATAGAAAGCTAGCTAGAGCCAGGCGAGATTTAACTAACTAACCAACTACCAAACTAACTAACAAAAAACGGTTGATAATGTAAACTAATTATATACAATAGCTAATACTCCTCAGGATGTACTATGATTATTCTTTATAAACATCTTGGCTAATAAAGGAAAAAGAACTGAGGCATAAAGAGGCTTAGTGAAGACATTAGCCAGTTAATGTTGAGATCGAACCAGAAGTAGTTTCGCCACACCGCCTGCAACTTTGTCACAAATGAAGCGACAATCAATTTCTATATGTTTAGTCCGCTCGTGTAAAATGGGATTGGAAGCAATTTGTATGGCAGCCTGATTGTCACAAAAAAGAACAGCATGATATGCTACTTGTATCTAAAAATCCTTTTAACAGTTGATTAATCCAGATAACTTCACTAATAGTGGCAACAAGTGCTCTATATTCTGCTTTAGTAGATGAACGAGATATGGTGGCTTGTCTCTTAGCTTTCCAAGAAATCAATGAATCTCCAATGGCGATGCAAAAAGCTGTTGTGGACTCTCTTGTATCAACACATGAGCCCCAATCTGCATCAGAAAAGGCTTGTAGTTTGATGGCTGGGATAGACTTTGAAAATGCTCTTGATGTGGAAGAAGATGAAGTCGAAAGGAATATGCCTTGACTAGGGCTATTCTTCAAGTAATGGAGAAGATGATGCACTGCTTTGAGGTGTGGAAATCTGGGTTGTGATAGGAATTGATTCAACTTGTGGACAACATAAATAATATCATGACGAGAAATTTTCAAGTAAATCACTCGACCATTTAATTTTTTGTAATGAGAAGCATTAGGCAAAAGATCCCCTTCATGTATGCTAAGAGGTACTTTTGGATCCATGGGGATATTAAGTGGTTTACAATCTAAGTAACTGGTATCTTCAAGAAGTTGCAAGGCTTAATGCCTCTAAGAAATCACTATGCCTGAGTTGGAACGAGCAATCTCAATGACCAAAAAATACTTTAAAGATCCCAGGTCTTTCAACTTGAATTGAGAATGTTAGAATTCCTTCAAATAATCAATAGCTTGTACATTTGGACCAGTTAGGACTATGCCATCAACATATACCAGTAATGCTACAAAAGTATCTCTAGAACCTTTTGTGAATAATGAATAATCAGCTTTAGATTGCTAGAAGTCAAATTGAATAAGTGCCTGTGAAATTTTTGAATTCCATTGCCTTGACGCTTGCTTAAGTTCGTAGATGGACTTGTGTAATTTGCAAACCGGTTTCCCCCCAGTTTGGTATTGTTGTGAACGTCATATCCAAGGAGAAGATCCATATAGACTTCTTCAAATAAATCATCATTCAGAAAAGCGTTGTTAACATCTAACTGGACTAAGTGCCAATTTTGACTAGCTACAAATGCCAACAAAACTTTAACGGTGACTATTTTTGCGACCAGAGAAAAGGTGTCAAAATAATCGAGGCTTTCTTGTTGTGGTGTAGCCTTTTGCTATAAGGTGTGCTTTATGCCTTTCAACTGAACCATCTGACTTGTACTTGATCTTGTATATCCATCGGCAACCCACAACATGTTTTCCTTCTGACAAAGTGAAAACAGACCAAGTATTGTTAAGTTCCATAGCTTCTAACTCCAGTTTCATAGCGCACGCCATCGAAGATACTTGATAGCTTAATGGAAGAACTGTAGCTCGTATTGAGAAGAGACATTAAATACTAATTGCCTGTGGGATGGGGATAAGGCTGCATAAGATATGAAGTTCCCAATGTGATAAGGTGACTTAGTGGAGGAACTGGGACTATGATTGAAGAAGTTACAGTGAAAATCCTTGAGATAAGCTGGAGGTTTAAGAGTCCTTTATGACTTTCGAATGTAAACAGCAGGTGTGATATCTAAGGGATGATCATCAGACTAATCATGTGTATCACCATCAGGGACATCATCAATAGATTGTAACTCTGAGATAGATGATTCTGTCTGGTGAGTTTCAATAGATGGGATAGAAGTGGGTGTATGTTCAGAAGTACCATTACAAGCATCTTGATGAGAATTTAATGAAGGAACAAGTAAGACCAAATCAGGAAATGGATCAATAAGCTGATTTGCCTCTACAATTGCATGGAAATGATAAATTTTCTCATGAAAAATAACATCTCTTGTGATGAAAACTTGTTTGGAAACAACATCATATAATTTGTATCCCTTGACTCCGGTGGATAACCCAGAAAAACACACATTTTAGCTCGAGGATAGAACTTATTTTTGTAAGTAATTAAAGTGGATGCAAAGGCCAAACATCCAAAGACTCAGAGATAGGAATAATCTGCAGATTTATTGTGTAAGACTTCATTAAGGTGTTCTGTGTTTCATTAGTTGAGAAGAGATTCTATTAATTCAGAACGTTGCTGTTAAAGTCACATTCTGTCCAGAACTTGATTGGAACACGAGATTGAAAATATAGAGCCCTTGCCACATTTAGAAGATGCTGATGTTTGCGCTCCACAATTGAGTTTTGTTGTGGTCTTTCAACATAGCTAAATTGATGCAATACTTCATTTTCAGCAAAATACTCAGTTAACGCAAGTTCTGGAGTGTTGTATGATCTAAACACTTTTATTTTAGCATTAAACTAAGTACCCACCATTTTACAGAATTTAGGAACAACATTGGCCGCATCAGACTTGTTCCTCAGTAGGTAAAACCATGTGAATCGGAAGCAATCATCAACCAAGGTTAAAAAGTATGTCTTGTGTATGAAGGAATGTGATAAGGTCCAGGGGCGGAGCCAGGAATGATATGTACGGGGGGCAAAATTTTTAAAAAGTGAATGTACGAATAAGATTTATATATAACTTAAAAAAGTTATAATATAACGTTACATTTTACAATTGTACCCGACGATATTTTGTAGCATAAAATTCATCTATAATAGAATCTAGATCTAAATTAATACTAAATTCTCGTTCAATACTTAGTGT
>CAIGRN010141312.1:0-16401 GCA_903798345.1 Fraxinus anomala
AGTTAATCTCTAATGTTCGGTAGTGGAATTGGTCCTTTGACTTGAGATCATCATAGTGTCTTATATGAGAACGGTCATACTTTGGTGATGTTGGATGTTGCTCTGCCAAGGGTCGCTAATATAGTATCGTCCGAGTATGTCAAGAATCATACGAAGGTTGTTAATGATCAATAGAGAATTTATCACTCTTAGATAGTAAGAGATCGAAAATGAGTTTTCAACTTACATTGACTTAACAGTGAGATAAAAGATATGATTGATAATTGAGATTGAAACATATACATATCTTGTAATTAATCGGATCATATTGACGAAATGATTATAGTTTCACGGTAAACGAACAAGTTTGATTTTTTCATACCACGTGACATTTCTTGTCACGTGTATTGCCCCTGATACATTTCTAGATGTCAATCTGGGACGATAGATGTGAACTAGTGATAAATTAAAATTGATGTTTTAATTTATCGATTTTGAATAGATCAAAACAATAATTCATATCGTTAGGTATCGTGATTGAGAACATAATAGGTCACACACAAAAGGAGAACTAGAAAAATGAGATTTATTAATTAATTAATTGACAAGTTTTGGATAATTAATTGATTTGGTTGCTTGTTAATATGTCCGAATTAATTAATTTGATTAATTAATTGGATTAATTGGATTAATTAAATATTTGATCATATTAAGTTAAGCGATGGGCCAAGCCCATTTGGACTTGTATTAATATGTTGTTAGGATTTGGAAAAATCAATAGAGAAAATAATTCATATACTTGCTAGTACAAGAAAAGAGAAATCATAATTCTCTTTTTCTTATTCTCTGTGTGAATTTTCATTTGAGACTGGGCATTTGGACAGCTGTGAATTGTAGATCGTGATTGTTCGTGTTCCAAGATCAGCAAAAGAGTTTGCAGAATTTATCAAATGTATAATTTCTACCACAATTTCTATCTAAACACAAAGCACATCATTTGGTAGGAATTGAAAAATAATTTATTTTTCGCTGTGCATGTTTAGTAAATTCTCAACAATTAGTTCTCGTTTAAATTTACATGTTAACTTGTTTTAAATATATTATCATAATCTCGATAGGTAAGCAATTGATTAAAATCGTACCAAACAGCAAATTATGATTTGGTTCGGTTCGGTTCGAAAAGTAAAATGGTTTAGATTGGTTTGAAAAAACTTCAAACCGCATGCAATGTGATGTAAATGAAAATAGTATTTTTTAAAAAAAATTAATTAATTAATTAATAGGCAAAAATTTAGAGTGGGATAAATATATAAACATGATGAATGTGAGTAACGGCTCCCTCATTCAATTATCCTTATTAATCTGCAAGTTTTCTTCATTTCTCATACCCTTCATGTCCTTTGTCGACTTCCTCATATCTATCTTCTTCTCTATTTAACTAAGCAAGTAGGCAAAGAATCACACATGGAATATTTGGGCTTCTTCTCTATTTAACTAAGTCGCGTTTGAGGTGAATTAAGAAACCTAAATTGATTAAATTTGCATGACAATGAGTTTCATCTCAACTACAATGCCCGCAAAGAGTTTGAGGAAAGCTCAAATTCAATTACATTGTATGATTTAAAGTGTGATTTGTAAAGTATAAGGACTAATATTTCTATGAATAACAATTTCAAATCTTAAACTTTCTTAGTTATTCAATTATTTTAAGTTAATATCTTAGATCCTTGCAATAAATAATTGTATCTTCTTGTATAGAAAACCCCACTTATGGATCTGTATGAGTTTGAAATTAACACGTCCAGTACTTATCTCCTACCTATCATAAATGAATTCACAAAATAAAAAATAATAATTTATTAACGAGAAGTAAATTAACTAATTTAACATGACTAGAAAATAACTGGAAAACTAGAATTTTGGATACTAGAAAATATTGTTCCTCTCCATGCTTGAAGCTTGATCACTTATTATATTCTACAGTATCCTCTTAGGAAGCCTGATCCTGGTAGAAACAGGAATTAATTACCCATTACAGCTAGGAAATTTTATTATTAACAAATTCGAACATTGTTAAGAGCAGAGGGATGCTTCTTGTTTAAGTTGTGACATTTTTGAAATTATTCTTTTAAGCAATTCACACCTTATGAATCATAGTTATCATAATTGGATCGAGATTACTGAGCCAGCCCAGAAAAAAACGATTACCAGTCATTGAAATAGTTGTCGATTTTTATATTCCACAAGTTCACGTATCGTAACAAGTAATATGGTGGACCAATGAGTTAGGACATCGTTTCCACGATGACTACTATATAACAATTGGTTAAATTATTTCTAACTTTAATTTGATCGAAAAAAAAAATAATGATTGATGTCTACATTATTCTAACTAAACTAAATCATCTAACGTACACAATTTATCTAATTTGGATTTTGAAAGTATGAATGTGGATGCTAAGGCTTACAATTATAGCTATAAATTCCATTTAATTCATCAATCAAGATTCATTACTATTGTAATGTTCGCTAGAATTCTTCTAAAGTAATCAATTTACCTCGATCATGATCTCATTTAGTCTATTTAACTAATTCAATTCTATATTTCTATGTGAATCAACCTTAATTAAATGAAGTATTAGTTCTAAGAATCCATTTAACACCGTAATAATTAGTATATGTATCTTTACACGTTATATTAAATTACCAAATTTTAATATGTGGTCTAAATCTAATACTGACACCTCGATTCGTAATGGATTCACAAAATCAACACATATGCATTTAAAGAACTAAAATCTTGAATAAAAGAAATAAAGAGTCATACATAGATTACATTGTTCGCCCTAATTATGAATTTAGGTACTCATAACAATGAAAGAAAAACAAAAAGTATAGATTTCATAACCAGGTTTTGAAATCTTAATCATGGAAATAATTGAATCTTGCACCAACAATCTTCTTCAACCTCCAAAGTTTTCAAACCCTAACTTTTGCTCTTTAATCTTGATGATTATGTGTTTTCTCATCGAAATTGTTTGGAACTCCCTAAAAAGTGTCAAAAATTTATATTTATACTCCTCCCCGCATTTGTGTCGAATACAGGATTTTTATGGGCTTCAAAGCGGGCTAAAAACTTGCCCTAAAAACACCCAGCGAGGCCTCGGCACCATGATTGCGCCACCTTTGAGGTGAAAATTTACACTGCACTTCTTCTTTTATTTTTATCATATATTTTTCTCTCAATATCCGATTGAGATGATTCAAATTGGATTATAATGATAACTGAAAGTTCTACAATTTTACTAGATAAAGCTTTTTTTTCAATTCGGACATTTACTAGGTCAAAAATGAGTCTCAATTTCACGCTAAAAATCTGGAACATAATTGTGCAGTTGAAAATTGATTTGTGAAAATATTTTAATCATATTTCACTCCTTTTTTACTTCTAATTGCATTCAATTGACCTCTAGCATTCTCGAATCTTTATCTCGTGGTTCGACACAATTTTTTAATATTTACATTTTGATCCCCAAACTTTGTATATTTTCAATTTTCGCTCCTTTCTTTCAATTCAACTTCTTTTCATCGAATTTCACTTAATATACAAAATATACAATAAATTAGGCTATAATTATTCAAAAGAATTATTGAATGTCTATATTTTTAAGTTCAAATAAGCGTATAAAATACACTTATCAGAAATTGATTCTATTTGGTTAATGGATTGGACTGCAACCGAACATGGCGATTGTCATTAAAAAATATAAAAAAAATAAAAAATAAACCTGTCAACAACATATTTTTAGCGCAGTTTTTGTCCCAAGGGAGGATCAAACCTGCAATCATGTGTGGGCAATGCGTTTCCAAGTTCGGCAATTCATCTTTAAATATCAAATTGACAAATATAATATTTGTAATAATTGCAAAGGGTGGTTGAAAATGATATCAATAAATCCATTAAGATTCCTTTATAAATATATAAATTCACAAGAAAGTCAAGAAACAATAAAATGTATTTCGAATATTAAAAAAACAATGATCCAAGGATTAAACCACTAACCCATTGACATAGTACTTTGATCAGGTCTATTAGGGTGAACATTATAACCAAAATCGAACCTCAAGAACTAAAATCCTTGGAAAAAAAAAAAAAAAAGGGCTAAGCCTAAAAGCAACAAAACAATTTTTTTTTTTTAAATAATAAAGTAAGCCAAAAAACAAGTCATCTCGTGAAAAAGGTGAGCTCGACTCGGCCATAGCTCGTCTCAAAATGAGTATGAGCCATCTACGGATTGACTCGAGCATGTGAATCGACGAGCAACTAAGCACGTTCCCCCTCCTATATATACGAAGTTATTCTTAACTTATTCAATTCATCTAAAGTTCAAAATAACGGCTGATTTCTTTGATATTTCTTAAATATGAAAATAATAATGAACAAATAATTGATTCAATTACTCATCTTAATAAACTGAAAACCACACCAAGATTTAATTTTATATAACATCAAAATTTGTCCTTTTTTTTAATATATTTTCTTGAATAACTATGTCATATTATTGTTAGAATTTGGTTTCAAAATTGAAAATTTTGGTTAGTATACAACTTGGAAAGTGACTTTGAATCAATTTGGATCAAATATTCGGATTTAATCTGATGGTCAAATTATAAATATAACTAGACTAACTTGTTATAATTGTCGAGTAATCGTCGTGGTATATTTAGAATCTCAAAATCAATTTCGGATGAATGTGAAATTGAGGCCCGAAGTTGGAAAGAAAATAGAAAAAAACTGCCGGAGCGAAAGAGAACGAGAGATGTTCTATTAAATAGATGTCAATGTCGCTTGAGCGAGAGGTTAGCGACAACAAGAAATGCTTCTCTTTGTGAAGGTTGTTGAGTTTGGGACGTGACACTTCACTCACAACCTTTTATCTTCTATAAATAGGACCACTTGGTCGTCCGTTATGCATCTTATATCATTTTCATTGAGCATTACATAAAAAAACTTTTGCAAAAACTCTCTAAAAATCATTTTCTTGTAAAGGGAAATGATTTCGTCCGAGTTCGTTGTTGCTTATGGTTTGAAGTGTTTCTACCACAAGTTGTATTCGTTATATTTTGAGAGACAAGTGCCATAAACCGTTAACACCGTTGCGAGATAATTTTGTTTTAAGGAGAGAGTGAAATCACTTGTCTCGAATTTCGTTATTCTATATTTTCTTCATTTTTATTCTTTCTTTTTGCTTCTATTTCATAAAGCTTAATTACGTTCCTGCAAATTAAACTTAAATATTTATTTATCTAAACAACAATTTCATCATACTATTTCACCAACAATTGTTAGCGGAGTAAACTCGAAAAACAAATTTAGTTAGAAAAGTTCAAAACACATTGGTCATACTATAGGCTCTTCAAAGAAGATGAAGCTTGGTGGTGAGAGACTAACCAACCTATTTGA
This sequence comes from Fraxinus anomala, assembly GCA_903798345.1. Lineage (NCBI taxonomy): Eukaryota > Viridiplantae > Streptophyta > Magnoliopsida > Lamiales > Oleaceae > Fraxinus > Fraxinus anomala. The sequence continues at coordinate 5,444 of CAIGRN010141312.1, forward strand.
GGTCCATTCGAAAACAAGGACATTTATTTTTAGTCTCTTAGTATCAAATGACTCCTTGAGAGAGGGCCCTCTATCGCTGTAGTCCGATTCTTTCTACATTGATTATTTTTGTTATATTTTAATAAATGTAAATTAATTAATTATTATTTGGTGATATAAATTGAAGTTATAAGTCAATTCCAAGCAGAGGCAGATTTTGTATTATTTTGAATAAATTATCGGGGAATATTTTGGTAGACGTAGGAAAGAAAAAGAATTTATATAACCAATTTTAAATCAATTATTGAAAATAAAAATATTACATTCAAATATTGAATATTTTTATTTATCTTTTACTGCAGCCATACAGATCATAGCAAAATCTATTATGATTTAAAGGTAAACATCAAACGGATACAAACATAACATACATCGAATGACAACCAAACTTGTAACCTGTATCGAGCACGACGACAGAGATGACGAGCTCGAAAGAGGACTATTTCAGAAGCCACAGATGAGATGATTACAACACAAAACACTGCGAAACATCATATAACACCTAGTTCAGAAATTTCATATGCTCAATCAACTTCCTCTATCTTAGGGCCTGGACCATTGCCACCAGCAGAAGCAGAAGGGACGTCCTCATCCATGCCTCCGCCCATGTCAGGGCCACCAGCACCACCTTGATACATTTTTGCAATAATTGGGTTGCAAACGGTCTCCAGTTCTTTCATCTTGTCTTCAAATTCATCAACTTCTGCTAGTTGATTCCCTTCTAACCATTGAATGGCCGACTCAACAGCGTCCTCAATTTTCTGTTTGTCGGCAGCAGGAAGCTTGGAGGCAATCTTCTCATCCTTGATAGTGTTTCTCATGTTGTAGGCGTAATTCTCCAATGAATTTTTGGCCTCAATTTTTTTCTTGAGTTCCTCGTCCTCAGCCTTGTATTTCTCGGCATCTTGTACCATCTTTTCGATCTCTTCCTTGGACAGTCTCCCCTTATCATTTGTAATGGTAATCTTATTCTTCTGACCTGTCGTCTTGTCCTCGGCCGAAACATTTAAGATACCATTGGCATCAATATCGAAACAGACATTGATCTGAGGAACACCCCGGGGTGCTGGTGGAATTCCCGTAAGCTCAAATTTCCCTAGCAAATTGTTATCTCTGGTTCGTGTTCTCTCACCTTCGTACACTTGTATCAAGACACCTGGCTGATTGTCCGAATAAGTGGAGAAAATTTGTTCCTTCTTAGTTGGGATTGTTGTATTCCTTGGAATGAGAACTGTCATGACACCTCCAGCAGTCTCCAAACCAAGAGATAAAGGAGTCACGTCCAATAACAACAAATCTTGAACCTTCTCATTGCCCTCACCACTCAAAATTGCAGCTTGAACAGCCGCGCCATACGCAACAGCCTCATCAGGATTGATGCTCTTGCAGAGTTCCTTTCCATTAAAGAAGTCTTGCAACAACTGTTGTACTTTCGGAATACGAGTAGAGCCACCAACAAGTACAACATCATGGACACTGCTCTTGTCAATCTTAGCATCCCTCAAACACTTCTCAACCGGCTCCATACACTTCCTAAACAAATCCATATTAAGCTCCTCAAATCTAGCACGAGTGATAGTCGTGTAGAAATCAATACCCTCATACAAAGAATCAATCTCAATAGTAGTCTGAGCAGTTGAGGAGAGCGTTCTCTTTGCCCTCTCACATGCAGTTCTCAATCTCCTAAGCGCTCTCGGGTTGCTACTAATGTCTTTTTTGGTTTTCCTCTTGAACTCTTGTACAAAGTGATTCACCATCCGATTATCAAAATCCTCTCCTCCAAGATGTGTATCACCAGCCGTCGCCTTCACTTCAAAAATACCCTCTTCAATTGTGAGAAGAGAAACATCAAAAGTACCACCTCCAAGATCAAATATCAACACATTCTTCTCAGATGAACTGCCAGACTTCTTGTCAAGACCATAAGCAATGGCAGCAGCCGTAGGCTCGTTAATTATACGCATCACATTCAGACCAGAAATAACACCAGCATCCTTTGTCGCCTGACGTTGAGAATCATTGAAATAAGCCGGTACGGTCACAACAGCATTCTTAATTGTCGATCCAAGATAAGCCTCCGCGATCTCCTTCATCTTAATGAGGACCATGGACGAGATTTCCTCAGCTGAAAATTGCTTCTCCTCACCTTTGTATGTGACAACAATCATAGGTTTGTCACCAGACCCTGCAATAACCTTGAATGGCCAGTGTTTCATGTCACTCTGAACCGACGGATCACTGAACCTTCTACCAATCAACCTCTTGGCATCTGTATTTAGGAATGGATATATGTAAGCAACAGAGAATTCATGAAGCACACACCCAAAATAATATTATGAATTAATGAGCTAATCATTACATTAGAGAGCGATATGAACAAAGTGAACATCAGAAACGCACTATAATTCACTCTCAATGTAAGAGCACCAAAGTACACACTATTCCAGATTGAACAATTTGACGGATTAATTCTAATTGTTTATGTATCAAACTCTCCCTTGATTTAAAAGCATAGACGGAACAAATAGCTAAAATAATACTTTATTTCAATATTTACACACACCAAAGAAGATATGCACTTGCATGAAGTTATGGACTTGTTTTTTTACAAAAAAAAAATTAACTAATCAAACTTCCATAGAGAAAATTACAAAGAAACGATGATGTATTCTACACAAAAATTTTAACTTCAGCTACTATTTAACATGAATCCAAAATGCACCGACGACGACACTACATGTCAAACATGTTAACACGCAACTTTTTTTAAAAAAAAGTATTGACACGACCGACGCGTTCATTTAATCATTTAAATTCTCTTGTATATACCGTATAAATTTAATTTTATATTAATTATTATTTTTTCTTACTAAAATTTTTTAAATATTAGTACATATTTATTATTTAATAATAACTTTGTTTCTTGAATAATAATTTTAAATTAAAAACATATAATATTTTTTATAAAGAAAAAAAATTGACCATAATGGTATCCGAGAAGTGTCAATATCCGGCACGAAACCCTATCCTATCGTACATCAGAACTATTAGATCCTACTTAGGAGTTTGAATTTTTAAAGTTAATTTTTTACATACAACCTAACGTTTAACTTAAAAAGTGAAATATTTACTTATTATTAAAATTTTAAGTAATAAGTATTTTTTTACTTATATTCTAAATTTTAGAATTATAAGTTGCATATAAATAATTTTTATCCATAAATAATATTTTTTACTTATATATTACTTTATAAGTGAAGTTTATTCTATTAGTATATTTTTACTTTATAAGCAATTTTTTTACAAAAATTAATTTTTATTTTATATTTAATTTTTCACTTACAACTCAATTTTTTAATTATAAAATATTTTTTATGCTCATAAATAGTTTTTTTTAATTATATTTTAAATTAAAGTTAGTATTAAATAAAAATATATGAAGAAAAAATAATTATTTACAAGGAAAAAGTACAAAAGGGTGGTTTGATTTATGGAGAAATATATCCCAAATGACACTATACTAATTTTGAATGATTTTTCTAAAAACTAGCAAGTACCAATTTCCCGCCACCCAAACAGTGTCAAAACCAGTAGAAAAACTCCCAAACAGGCCCTTAAGACGATCGCGCCCAAAATTAACAAAACTGAGTAATTTCCTTTTAACTATTCGAAATTTCAGGGTTGCTGAATTTCTACGATCAAATTACAGGATGTCCTTTCTAAATTCAGATGTCTCGATTGAAAATTTAATGAATTTTGTGAGATTTTAATTTAATTTCAATAAAATATATTATATTATATCGTCTATAAATTTATAAGATTTGAATTCTAACTCTCTTGAAATTTCAGTATATTTAATAAAAATTATAAAAAATTTGTGAAAATCTATTCAAATTCAGGAAATTCATTAAAAAATTAAAATTTATTAAAATCTCAATCAATTACACCCCTCAATCATTTAGCTTAAAAGGTATAAGAATATGCCAAAAAAATAAATAAATAAATAACACAGGACTTAATTTTTATGAAAGGAGAAAGAATTGAAAAACTTACCAAAGACAGTGTTAACAGGATTCATGGCGACCTGGTTCTTGGCCGCATCTCCGATTAGACGCTCTGTATCAGTAAAAGCTACATAAGACGGCGTCGTCCGATTACCCTGATCATTCGCTATGATCTCAACCCGATCGTGCTGCCAGACACCCACGCAAGAATACGTGGTTCCTAAATCTATTCCAATCGCGGGTCCTTCACCCTTTCCGGCCATTGTTTAAGATAACAAGCAGAAACGCAAAATAATCTATATAAAAACAACTAACAAAAGAGAATTTTCTTTGAAAAGTTCCGTAAAGCAGTGATTCGATATATCTCAGAGCTAGGGAAGATGGGTTGCGAAGGCATTTAAATAGTATGGAGTTGGGCAGGCCTAGAATATTCGTAGGGTAGTCGGCGTGGCCTCCAGCCATTGGATTGGCTACCTTCTTTTGCTTTCTGGGTTCATCCAGAAATTTCTTGAGGATAAGTCTGTTTCTGAAATGCCGAATTTGCATGTTAAGACCTTCAAAATTCAAAATTTTCAAGAAATTTGCACCATTGGCTCCTCAATTATTGTTCTAATAGCAAGTTAGTCCTCAATTAAAAAATAAAAGACAACTTGATTCTCCATCTTCCATTATCATATAATTTTATTACGTGACAGTTATCTTAAAGTAGTGGATATTCTTGTCCTGAAAATTGATTGCGCAAATGCTTATAAATTACTTTCTTTTCTAGAGGTTCTACAAACATTATCATTTTTTATTTTTTTTGACATATAAATGAATAATACTTAATAGATCGTAAAATCTTTTTGAGTATGGATTACTTGATACTCGTGAATTTCAATATAAATGTCATCACACCAAGTGCATCTTTGTTGTACATAAATTGAATTCCTTAATTTTATTGTGAGAATGAATATGAAAAATCATTAAAAGTTATTATGGTGTTAGAATTTGATGGGAGACGATAATCAACCAAGATTATGTGAAATTCCTTAATTTGATATCGCGAGTGTGTTGGGCTATTGAACAATGTAGGAAGTGATTAATTCGATTGCATTCTGATATATGTGTCAAAGAATACGATAGTTCGAGAATACTTGTTTATAGAATTTCAATGAGATGTTGAATTCTAGTACCCATTCCATGGTTTTAGGTAGTATGAAAGAGAGAGTCGAGCACTATAAAGTTGGAGCATGTAGTGTTAAAGGTGTTGTGTGCTTCTTCTTTTGGCTCTAATTCTGTGACCTCAATCTTAGACAACCTTAGATGATCGATCTTTAGACTTTAGACGGTAGAATTGAGACTGCCATTTATTTTCTTGGCTTGGGTGGGAAATGCACTATTTAGGGTGAGCTCACGTTGTTTTAGGTTTGAGTTAAGTTAATGAGCTTGGCTCAACGACCCTGTCTGCATCGTCATTGTAAGTTGAACTTGATCTTAATTTTGTCCTTCTAATTGGCCGTTTAGTCATTAATGGTTAATTTTAATTTGTGATGCTTCAAGTCCATATGCACCCTAGTTCCACGGAAACGAGTAATGACACATCAATACGATAAATAGCACCCGTCCCCAAGTTTGAGCTTGGAAATTCTTGTATCCTTTTAACGACAAAATGGATGGAAACCGTTCGTTTGAGGACCAATATGCTGTACAGTTGATCACGTTAACATAAATATTACATAAAATAAAAATGGGTGACAAAGTTTTAAGACAACAGAAATAACTGGTGTTTTAATTCTCCAACCTGTGAGATTGGGTCCTCACGTGATAGAGTCCATTACTTCGACGGTTAGAAAGTCAAAAGTTCTTTAAAATGACTATTATACCCTTGTTATGGATTATTAGATATTAAAAGAATAAAATAAACCAAAAACAAAAAATAATGAACATATATGTTAAACAAACAAAAATAAAAAGAAAAAGAAAATTAAAATAAAATTCAATCTCCTTCCCATTGCCCTGACCATCCCATTACTACTACCACCACCGAAAATTTATTGGAATTATTTTGATTTAAGTAAATTATGTTTCTTCTTTTCCCCTTTCCTATTCAAGTTTCTTCCTTGTATTGGCTATGTTGTTGAAAAATCCGACGCACCAATTGCAAGTGCAAATATTAAGAATAATGATATTTAACATCACTGATATTAAACATCGATTTAGGTGATATTACTTGTATTATAAGATTATAGGTTCAGTTAAATACAAGAATTTATTACGACATATCACAAACTTACACCTAAACCGGTGTTTTAACACAGCTTGTAGGAGATATCATTATTCAAATATTAAACGTAAAATGGGGTATAGTGGCAGTAGCAATGAGGTTGGGATGTTTGAGACTGGATTTTATTTTTAATTTTGTTCATAAGAGGGCTTACTAGTCATTTTAAAGAACTTTCGATTTTCTAACCATCAAAGTAACGGATGGGGACCCAATTTCACATGCATAGGCTGGCACTGTTGGAGAATCCAACCCTAATTTTCCCAAGCTATAATAATTTAAAGCCCCATTTTAAGCTTCAACACTGCTGCAATGACAACAAACTCAATACTAGTGATGTCAAAACGGTTGGACCGGCCCGGGCCCAGCCAGACCGCCCATGAAAAGCTCGTTCCATCTAACAAAGTTAAATCATTATTTCAAAACTTGTTCACACAAGAATAATATGTACCTATTGATGATGATGATGATGAAACCAATGGCAGCATATCAAGAAAGAATTCTGAAGCTTTCTCAAGGTTGCTACGCAAAGATCATTCGTTATTGTACGCAGTAACAGGAATTGATTGACAAACCCCGTCTGCCAATATGGGGAAAAAGGAAAGAAAATCATTAATGAATTTATCTTACTGGCTCAAACAAGACCCCTCTGCTTGAAGACTTCAAGCATTGCAGTGCCAATCTTTGCAGGTGACTCAACTACAGTAACCCCAGCTTCTCTGAGGGTCTTAATTTTGTCTTGCGCTGTACCTTTACCTCCTGATACGATAGCTGCAAATTCAAGGAGTAGAAGCTGTCAATTTGATTCTGGCCCATGAGGAAAATATTTAGCTACGATCTTTAAATATCGTTTTTTGATTTACTAGCGATATCATATATATCGAGATTGGATATTCAAATCCACAAAGAATTCATGCATGCAAAACTGAAAAATTCATTATCAGATTGCAGGTTGAGGAAGTCAAAAAAAAAAAGGAAGAACAAGGAAACAGTGAACTACAGCTGGACACTGTGATTAAATTGCAGTGAAACATTTTCTCCCGGTTCTTTTAATTGAAATGCAAATTCATGTAAAAAATATGCATTTACAGAAGGAAAAAGGAAAATCTATTTGGTCATGATAAAAATGTTATGGCATGATAACCTCTCATTACATAGACAAATAGAAAATATCCGTATATTTTTGTAAGACATCAAACGAAAAAGAAAAAGGAAAGCAACAAGTCCTCTCTCATTTACATGTGTTTTACTATAAGGTTAATCAGAAACCAGATAAATGATGATACCAATAATAGAAGAGTTGAATATTTGAGAATTGACAAAAAAAAAAAAAAAAAGTACCTCCTGCATGACCCATTCGCCGACCAGGTGGAGCAGTAAGTCCAGCTATAAAAGCAACAATAGGCTTTGCAGTTCCACTTTCCTGTTTTAGTTGAACAAATATTTTCAACACAGAAACCAATGAGATACCAAACATTAAATAGTCAAAAGTTCAAAAATCATGTCACTGATAGTGAATTATATACCATACTGACAGTGGTCTACTGACCTTAAAACTAAAGAACAATTATTGATAAGGATTTCAAATCCTAAACTAGAAGGATTCTAATTGTTAGGGACCTTATTGAATTGTATATCGAAATTAGAACTAGTGACTGCTGGTACTGAATTGAAAAGAAAAATAAAAAATGATCCATAAGTAGAGACAAAATGTAAGTTCCAATTCATTGCACGATTCCAAGAAAGATATTGTCCTAACCGTTATAAGAGCTGCAGCATCCTCTTCAGCTGTACCACCTATCTCACCAATTAGAACGATGCCTGAAATGCAATATTTTATTTTGTCAGCAATGAACCTGAGCAATAGATTTGAGTAATGAGAAAAGTGATGACGAGACTAAACAGAGTAAAGATAACATCCTTGCACTTTTGGGAAAAAGGACAGCATGGAGTATGACCACCATCAGTAGAGATCCAAATGCTACACAAATTAAAGGTTGGAAGCCCAAATGCCAAGAAATTTTAATCTAAGAAGCATCGATACTTGTAAACTTGTTACGTACCTGTATTACCCTCCGATACGTATCGGATACTTGTTTTTTAATTATTTTATATTTTTGATACGTATCCGATATGTATTTTTTTATTAATTTATATTTTTGTATGATTTTCGATACGTATCCGATACTTCATAGTTCACATGCACCTTTACTACAAAACATTGATTTGAAACTTCTTGTGCAACATTTTTCTTCATCTAGTGCTGAAAAAATTAGAGTACGTACTCTTTTGTGCACTCTACAAAAAGGAATAAAATAACTCTACAACGAACTGAAAATTTGATTTTTATTCATAGCAATTAGCGTCTTTTATTAAGAAAATTAGATCTTTATTCAAAAGGAAAATCCAAAATGTGAGACATTGTCGGAAACTTATTTGATACTCTTGAAGGTGTTGCACTGCTTGAGGTTGCTAATCTATCATTAAATGAGCCAGAGTTGGAGAGTGATATTTTTAATAATAATGAAGAAAATAAAGTTTCGAAAACTAATGGTTAAAATAAAGTGTTTTAGTATTTTATTTTATTTTTATTATCATACTTCTGTATTAATTTTTTTTATATTCACAAAATTATGTTGAATTTTATAACACGTATCGACGTATCATAATTTTTTCAAAAAAGTTGTATCGACGTATCCGTATCGTATTCGAATTACGTATCTGTATCTGTGCTTCTTAGATTTTAATAGGGGCTCAAGTGCTTGCTTAAGTATAGAATGGAGAGTGTACATGGAAATTCTCCCCAAAAACAATATTTATACTTTCTTTGGAGATTATAGACCTCTAATGCGAATGTAACCATCTTTATGAATGAATGAAGCATGCTCTTTTTAAGTCAGAAAATGTCTTCCTGGCAAATATCTTAGGTGGCAACTGAGATTAAGCTTTTACTGGCAAAGAGTTACCTTCCGTCTGTGGATCCACAAGAAATTTTTCTACGCAGTCGACAAAATTTGTTCCATTAAAAGGATCCCCACCAATTCCTACACATGTAGACTGCCCAAGACCAACAGCAGTGGTTTGGAAAACCTAACAAATTCACGTTTGACATGAGTAATCCACAATTAAAAAAAAAAACATCACACGCTAAAAAACGCATACATGCTGAATTTCAAGTGCGATGCACCAAATATAAAAAAATATACAACAGAAATAGAGTGCAGAAGAGGAGATGCAAGAGTACTGCTCTACTTAAAATCAGTTATAAAAGAATATTAACCACCAAAATCAGCTATCCACTTGATATTAATTGTCTTAATTTAGTTTTAGGTGGAGAACTTCCATGATTGAAAGATAGAAAGATTGGAAAGTTGAATTTGAATACTCAATTTTTTAACCATTGTAAACCAAAAATTTTGCTATATCCTAGACCAGCACCCTGATTTGAATCCTAACTGCTACCACAAACTCAAACAGTATATGCACCTGTCATGTTCTCTGATTTGATCCTTTCCTAGATGTAACTGTTTAAATCCTTTTAATCATTGATTTAAAATCTGGATGTGAAAAACGTACCCTCTTCCAACAAAAAAATGAGAATATTGTTGATATAATACTTCAAAAAGTTGATCAAATTTGCCTTATGTAGTGGGCAAATCGAACTTCTTCATCCAGTGAACTTTGACAACTCCAGTCCTACGATTTCTATCAATAGTTTTGATGTTCTGAATGAAAACCCTAAAGTGCTAGGCATAAAAAGGACCTTCCAAGATGATGTCTTAACCTTTTACAAAATGAAATTACTTGTGTTGCAGCATCCAACCTCAGTGAAAAATCCAAATTCATTTAATGTCATAAAACCTAAATGGTGGAAATCAATGTGATCCAATGGAAGTAAACTTTGTTATTTAGTTAAATTTTAGATTTTTTGACACAAGGAGTGAAGATAATTTGTTGATAGGAGGTTTATGATGCATGTTGAGCTACAATGTGGTGGATGGAAGTTTGAAGAATGGAACAGAGCTTGCATGATGTAGAAATATGAGTTATGGACGGTTAGGTCCAATGAGATTGGGTTGGTGGTTGAGTTATACCACCTCCGTCCCATAAAGATAGACATGTTTCTATTTTTCACACAAATTAAGAAAATGTAATTAATATAGTATATAAATTTTTCTTACATTTTTCCTACTATACCCCTACATTAAATAATAGTTGAAATAGGATTAGTTTATAGTTGTTGATAACAAAGTATGTTAAATAGGAGCATATTAGAAAACTATATAATATCTATACTTTCAATGAGGAAAATGATCTGTAATTTGTAATTTGGGACAGACGAAAAAAGAAATCAAGCCTATCTTTATGGGACGGAGATAGTAGAAGACAGCAATCATAGTAACGTTAGTACATGAGATGTAACTACGACTCCATGCGCAAAAACTCTCTGTTCGAAAACTTGTTAGGTTTCACGAAAGCTACCACCAAAACTACGAGCACAAAATTGTTTGCATCATGATTTAAAGGAAATTGAGAAAAGAAGGGGAAAAGAACATATGGTACTCCTTTACATAGTGGTATTTGAATTTTGAAATGTGCTATATCGTGTTAACTCTCTCCTGAATAAATTTGAAAAATATTAATGGATTGAA
>CAIGRN010141319.1:0-29840 GCA_903798345.1 Fraxinus anomala
TTATGAAAGTTAAAAATAAGTTATTTATTTTAAAAGTGCTCATTTAATTTTTCAAAAATAATATAAAAAAATCAATTTGAATAGAACATGAATGGTACTAAAGAGATCAATACGCTTATAGAAAATTATATTTAAGAGTTTCGTAATAATTTGTCGTCTAGGGCCTCGAATATCTCAGGGCCGCCAAATTACCTATTTTCTATTTACTGTTGCTAAGTATAGTTCTATAGTTTTACATACTGCTATTTTACTACAATCTAGTTGTATTTCCAATACTCAAATTAGCTTAAGTATAAAATCTCTTCATTCCAGACAGCTTGCTCTCATATCTGTCTTCTCAATCGTTCTTGTGCTTGTTGGAAGCTGCCTCTGATACAGGGTCCTATCAAAAGACTGCCCAAAACGTAAGACAAAAGTACTTTCGAACAGGCATATACAGCATGATGCATCAAAACTCTATAGTATTGAACTCTATATTTTCTTGAATTCTAAAATCTTGATCCTGACCTGTCCATGGTTCTCAAATTGAAAAGAGAAGGAACAATTTTTCCATCTAATGTTATAAAGCCTAAGTTCAAACCAGATTCTGGCATCACCACATGAATGCAACTCATTCAAAAAAAAAAAAACCTCTCTCTATGAACAGATCCTAAATCCCATGAAATTCAACCTTTTAATATACAGTGGGAAAAAACATTTTTCTTCACAAAATTTACATACATTTTGATACCAAAAACCAATGGCAGAGCCAGGGTAATCGCTTTGGGAGTTGGGGTGAAAAAATATCGAAGGGGCGAAATATACACTATATTTTAACTAGGTAGGAATAAAATAGCTAGTATGATCATACTTACCATGATAACAAACAGGTGATATTCAGTGGCTCAAATTGATGCATGTTCGGAAGAAATTTGCAATTCTCTCCTCTTGGAATCCTGTCCCAAGTCATTTTCCTCATCGTAATTAGAAAATGATCGATCCATCTTCCTTCTTTTTGCATCGCTTCTGGACTGATCCTTCTTCTCATCCATTAATGATAATATTGTCCAAAGACATCTAGAATGTTGGGTCCCTTGTCGATCAGAAATGGATTCAGCAGCCACTGATTTCCTATACTTGCGAACAATCTGCACAAAGTATATAAGAAGAGCAATGATGCAAGCTATCCCACATAGAAGATAGAGGCCCCAGAAGCTCTTCAGCTCAAGGAGGTCTGTCCCAATCTCAGTGTTTTCTGAACTACATGCACTTTTTGTCAACCACTTGTCATGGATTCGCTGGAGATCCCCATTCTCAGATAGTGATAAAATTGCAGTTGATAAGTCAATGGCCAAGGGAGAGTCCCGTGGAAATGCCTGGATAAAGACCCAAGAAATTAGCAATAAAAGAACTTTGGAGCCGGATTTTTTATTTAAGTTGTGACAACTTTTATAAAATGCAAAACTGCAACTTCGTTGGTCATTACATCCTGAAGTGTGTTAGTCACCTGACTTGTAGAGTTATTTCACTTTGGTCACCGAACTTTTTGTTCCACTATAATCATTAAATTTTCATTTTGTTACTGCTAGCCACTCAATATAGATTAACGGAAATACTAACATTTTCAAAAAGTAACAAAAACTTAAGAAGAAAATATATATTTGAAAACCAGATTTAGATAAAACATGTGGTCCATCTCTAACAGTTTAAATTTTTAAATGAAATATTTTACTTGGTATTGGATATAGGCAAGACACCAAGGTTCAAGTCTTGCCACCATCCACTTATAAAAACTGTGCATGTTTCATACTTATATGAAAAAATGAATCCACATGCTCATGTGGAAGCTTATTTTAGACAAGATTTCAGTGAATCCATGAGGTCCTTCTTTAACACCTTAAGCTATGGTTAACAATATATATCTATTTATGAATAAAAATCTTAAATCTTCTTCCCCAAATCCAATGCATGTCCCATTCCCTACCAAAAAGAACACACACCACCCCAACATTTTTGTTAATTTAGTTAAGAGAGGTAGAGGAACTACCTAAACAAAAATGAAGTTCAGTAACGAAAGCGAAACAACGCTGTAAGATGGGTGACTACATTGTTCAAAAAAACTGAATGAAGCTTACGCCTCAAGTCCCACCTCATGTTAGGCTTTTTCATTAAATGCTTCAAAGCTTACACCTTAAGTGCCATTTGTGAGGTTTATGTGATGTCTCAATTTACAGAGCTCCTTGACAATCGAGGCTCAAGAAAACTAAGGTGGTCGCCAGTTGTCTTACCTTTATGGGCATTTTATTACTGGCCTCAGCTTTTGGAGCTATTTTTCTATAACCTAGAATGTTTCTTGGATTATTTTGTTTTCTTTTTTATGCCTTTACCTTCATAAAAGAAGAAATTGATTAGTGATGAGGAGGATGATATAGGAGAATCAAATATGTAGAAGAATCCCTTAGAGAACCTATTACTAAACAGATAAAAGACTTCTGGGCTGTTTCCAGTTCCATTAGCATATTACAATTTTGCTATGTGAATATTAATTTGAGAACTTACTATGTACTACTTTATTGATTATTTTATGTTTGTTTGCAAGTTAAACTTATAATTCATTAATTTATTTTATTATGGATTATTACGGAACCAGCAAACTTAACTAAATAAAGAAATATATGTCACTCATGACACGTACACAAAAAAAGTAATGGTGCATAGTGATAGAAATCACTCACAAATCCCCACCCTCTTTTGGTAAATGCTTGACCAGCAATCCTGAACTTGCACTGACTTGACAAGAAAAGCTCCACATATGGGCGTTCATCGACCACCGCAACAACACCCCCCTTTTTCGGATCACGTTGAAGTGCCATGGCAAACTCTTCTTGTGATCCAAGGGCTCTAACCCGGGATTTAGATATACCCATTTCCTCGGTCAGATAATGTTCTGCAAAAGAGCCCACTGGATAACCAATGGGTCCATCACCCTTTTTCAGGCTTTCAATTCCGCCGATAGGAGAATAAAGCTTTTGCACTGTAAGGATAGAGGTCAAATTCGCAGTGTAACTTGAGTTAATTATCAGAACTACAAAGAGCCATAGGAGCAGCACTATACGGCCAAGGGTACTCACGGTATTCTCTTCTGCATGCAAAGAAACAATTAAAAGATCAAAACTCTTAATGATGGACCCATCACAATGTGCCCCAAAAAAATTCACAAGGGCTCGGTTTTCACTCACTCTGTGCAAAAAATAGAGTTGAGAAGCTGAACCTGCAGAAGAGCAGGGAGAATAGACGTCAGAAACCACTTTCTCAGCTGCTAATCTTTTAGCTAGGGAGACAAACAAAAGGAGTTATGGTAATAAATATAATGCATTAAAACACAGCAAGCCTCTTTTAAGCCAACGATATAACATTACAGTACATAATGCTCACTAAACTGTAATAACCATCCAACTGCACTTTTGTTCAAGTTCACTGTGTCTATGTAACAAGATATGCAGCTGTAGGATTGGTAAATTGCGTCAGATAGTATGGTAAGGTCAGATACTTTTAACCTCCTAGCTTGAAGATGTTTTGGATAATAATATAGAAATAACATGATTATAACTATAATCCTACCTAAAATAGCCGAGTCTCCAAAAACTAATATTTTCCTTATCTCCACAAAGGGAGCAAGCAAACATGCTTCAGTTTTGGTCATTGAACAACCAATATGACAATTTTTATAATTAAGTTCAGGTCCTGAAAGTTCCCAACGACCTTGCGAACTCAATGGAGTTTCACTATTGACTACAAGAGTGATAAATATCTATTCCGATCCATTCTCAACTATATACATATATCGATTTATTGTTATAAGGGAAAAAAAAAAAAGATGAACCAGTGGAGGTATATGTCTCCACTCCAGCAATTAAAGTAATCTCAAATCGGATTTAAAAGTAGATTTCATGCTATAAACAGATATTTCATCATATCCTTGACAAATATAACAAAAGATCAGTGTCTATGGTTCAGCGGGTTAATTGTTAGACAAGAGAAATGGCAGAAAGTCGAACTCATTGATTTTTTAAACTGCGAATATCACTCTAAATCTTTCTGCCTCTACCTTTCATATGCTCTTACATTTACCACCACAAAATAGTACTGCATTAAACATGCTTGATGTTTTTGACCCATTCCACTCCATATTGGTAGAAAGAGATAATTCACATTACTGAAGTGCTACAACAATTTCACATAACTTAAATTCTAGGTTCACGGTCTTAGTTTTCTCTGCAATAAATAGATTTAATTGGAGCTTATGAACCCCAACTTTGAAACTCACCATAGAATGGTAATCAGTTGCTTCTTTGGTGGTCCACGAAACTCATCATTGGTTCGATGCTCCAAAATCCAAATCACTGTGCCAATAAGAAGAAAGAAAAGTGCACTAACACCCCACATTGCAGCAGAAAACGGTCTTAGAAAAGCCCAAGATCCCGTGCTCAACTTCTTTAATGGGACCACTACAACAAGTCCAGATGCAGCAAATGGCATGGTAAAATCCACAATATTGGTTCGATTTGTCACAATGGCAATGTCACCAACAACACCATCAAAGAACTGTCACAAGTGTAATAATAAGCTACCAATGCAAACAAATCATACAAGTAACAACAAAAATAAGCACGATATTTTGACCTCATACTTACTCCTGTTGTTATTAAATTCACAAGTTCAGCATAGCTTGGGTTTTCATGGCCATTTCCATAGGGGATGAATTGATATGGAACAGCATACGGCAGTAAGTTTACGGAAGCTGTGAATACATCTATGCAGAATCCTTTGAAAGTATTAGTACCAGGAACTTGAGACACGAATTCTTGATAACTAACTCGGATGGGCACCCCAATTCTCAACTGCTTCCCGTTATTTGGGAAAACCCATCCACGAGGTTTACTTACCGTCTTCCCAGGCCAAACAACACTATATAGATGTCGGTTTGCACGTGAACGGTTTGGCGGCCTTGAATACAGTGTCTCGGGAGGCACAGTTGACAGCCCAGAATAGTTAGACCAATAACCAATTTGATGAACACCGGTTCCAATTATGTTTATAATGTCGTATGCAGGAAAAATTAGATATTTGTCAGGATTAAACTTGACATGACCTGTCAGACCTACAAAATCACTCTGCAATATGTTCTTCACAAGGAGTGGGCCTCCATCAAAAATCCTCATGGCTTTAAGGCGAAGAACACTCCCTAAAGATTGCAGCCTGGAATCATTAGAAAAAGAAATCACCCCTCCCTGATTAAAAAATGAATCAATAGCATGAGCAACCAACCAAACTGTATCATAGGCATAGAGTGCATAAGAATTTAGCCCTAAAGAACCACCAGTCAATTGGTTCCACCTAGCTGAAAATGCTCTCTTCTTTTCTGAATCAGCAGTGTGCTGGCGCAAAACAAGAACTCCTTGCATAACATCTATCTTGGTTTCTGAATGAAGAGGGGAAGAGGAATCCAACACAGAGGAAAGCCAATCTGTAGATATCCAAACATAGCCATCATCCATCATTCCAAGATACCGTGCTATTGAAAAAACCATTAATCCTGCTTCAGGATATGCATGCAGAACAATAATTCGAGACTCCATCATTGCAATCTTGATAAGAATATCCATGATGCCACTCCGACTGACATCTCCTGGGGGGATTCCTTCTTTGTAGAAAACTCGACAGCGTCTAGCTGCTAGTGCATCATTTAATGCAGATAACCCATTTCTTCCATAATCGTCATCAAGGAAAATCACAATTACCTCCCTCCAACCATAATAATCGACAATTTCAGCTATCGCAGTCATCTGGTGCAGATCACTCTGTGTTGTTCTAATAAAATAGGGAAACTGAAGAGAAGAGAGAGAGGGATCTGTTGCTGCAAATGACAAAAAGGGAGTTTGGAGTTCATTTGCTACATGCAAGATATTGTGGGCAACCACGGAAGATTGTGGCCCAATAATTGCAATAGCATCAGTCTCCATCAATCGCAAAGCTGCAAACCAAAGTTTGTTAATTGAATCACTCAACAAATCAAGATAATAAATAAAAAGCAAAGCTGTGACCTATAAATCAAAATCAATGCCTATCAGCTCAGTGTCTAAGTAAAAGAACTCAATTATGACAGGATTGAGCAATGCTATCGATAATTATCCTCCTTGTTCGGGAAAATTTAGGCCAAAGAGCAACTTTCAAAATTTGAATCTTCTTTGCCAGGGAAATGAAGACAGCATATAAATTCTTTTTTTCTTTTCTATTCATAAGTTCTCAAAGCAGCCAAATGAGATACTACGCGTTGTGAATGATGATAGACAGTAAACTACCTCCAATCATGCCAAGAAATCCACTGCAACTGGAATTATGGATAGTCACAGCAAGTTTGGTCCCATGGAGGACACTGGAATTGCCGTTCACATCTTTAACAGCCTCCTCAATCGCAATCTTGGCAACTCTTCCAATTATAGAATCAAGCGTAAAAATAGCTCCAACATTGACAACTGCTGGTCGTGAAGAAGCATTTGCACTCAACCCATTGGAAAGAATTTCGAAAGAGAGTAGCCACAACAGAAAAGTCCAAATCACATTCATTCTAAACAATCTGCAGGTGCTAATTCCACAGCCCATAAAGAATCAACTCGCAGATCCCCAATAAAAGTTCTTGCCCAATTGATTCATAGCGGAGAATTCGGCATCAGAGTGCTATAAAACACTAACCATTAGTTGCCTAGAAACAATAGCTTTTAAAAACACCAAAACCACACATTTGTGCACATCAAAACTCTACAAGCCTCATAATAATCATTACATTGACGTGATTTTTTCCATCCAATTATACTGTAAACAAAATAGCAAATACATATCCAGCTCACAACGAAACAAATTAAACTGAGACAGGAAAAAGAAAAAGAACCAAAGAAAGGAACCACTAGATGGAAAAAAAAAAAATCAGATTCTTCACTGAAATCAGAACTCAAAAATCAAATACTGCAACTCTTCTAGAATTAGGTGCTTAACATAAAGCAATGAATAGGCACTAATATTCTACTAACCAAAGCACGGGAAACCATTCACACCAAGCAAAAGAGAAACGCGTATGAAGCAGACAAAAAACGTCAAAATCAGACAGTTGGATGCTGATTTTTATTCGTTAGGCTTGCAGCACTCTCTTATGGCAGCACTACTCCTAGATGCCAATATGGATTAGCTAGGCGAGTCCCACAACAAGAAAATTTGAAGGAGAATTGATTTGAGGATAACCAATGAGAGGAATTGGGCAAGAATGCTAGAAACAAAGATGTTAGGGCCAGTCACGTCAACCCATCATCGTATTATTAGTAAAGTTAGCATTAAAAGAAAAGATTTAACTCGTCAGCTTTTGTCTCATGGTTCATGAAGTGTTCCACAAATGGATTAAAGAAAATGATGGTAAGTTGGTTGAATCGAATAAATTTTTAAAATCTAAAAGAATGAGCTGAGCAAAAGAAATGGAACTAATTGACACTGAGCCAGTGCCCCACCACTAAGGTCAAAGAAGAATGAACAAAAGTAATTTACTTTCGACCAAAGAATATTAATTAATTTATAATTACTTATAAGTAATTTTTTAAGATGTTAGCTAAACTTTCTTGGGATTGGTTCAAGATTTTTGTATTCGTAAATGCAGAAAAATAAGAGAAGTAATTTTTCAAAGATTGAGTGATCAAACAATCAATTAATCAACTTTCAAATAATGAATTATCAAAAGAAAGTTATTTTTCATTTTGATCTTAATAAGAAACTTTTTGAAAAATTTCAGACGACTCAATAATTTGAAAAAATTATCATGTAATATTAGTAGTGATTAATATCAGTCTAGGTGACATGAGAGCACAACTTTAATTGTTTAATTAATTAAAGTACTTCACAACTTCATTTAAAAATTAAAGGTGAATCATCAATTGACACTTAAACTGATGTTGATATCGTTACTCAAAAAAGAATTGTTAACATCTATTCTAATTGATAGTTCTTTGTAATTGATGAGTGATCATCACGTTTAAAAAAATTAAAAAAATAAAACTTACGTTGTACCTCTTTAGGGTATCAAATTGAATAATAATGAATAGAATTAAACAAGAAATTGAAATTGGGCTCTTTTGGGCTTCATTTTTTTTTTTTTTTAATGAAAATTGAGTTCTGTAATGAATTTTTTTTAGAGAATGTGTGGTTAAAAAATAATAAAAATTTTGAATTTAAAAAAGAGCTTTTTTTTTTTTTTTATGAAAATTGAGTTTTGTAATGGATATTTTTTAGAGAATGTGTGGTTAAAAAATAATAAAAATTTTGAATTTATATGTAAAATTATTTTATTGAAAAAAATATTCGATTAAAAATAATTTTGAAAAAAATAAATTTTTAAGGAACGAGGCTCAAACATTTCTCACCAATTTACACACTGCATACTACTTTCTTGTCTAGGTAGGGCGTCATGCACCAATAACGAATTTTGAACCCCTTCTTTTTGAGTCAACTTAACTATACTATATGTCTATTATTCTCCAGAGTAGCTTAACTGTATACCTCTTTAGTGTATCAAATTGAAATAATGAATAGAATTAAACAAGAAAATGAAGCTAGGCTCTTTTTAAGCCCTTTTTTTTCTATGAAAATCGAGTTTCGTAATAGTAATTTTAATGAAAATGTGTTATTAAAAAGTAATGAAAATTTTTAATTAACGAGTAAAATTATTTTATTAAAAGAATATATGATTGATGATAATTTTAAAAAAAATAAATAAATTTTAAAGAATGAGGTTCAATCAAGCTAAATAGCTCGTGAGGACCTTGATTACCGTTGGGTTTCTAATTTTAAAAAGGAGATTTTTGCTTTATTGACTTATTTCATTGCTGAATAGACAGATTTAATTGTGAAAATCAAGTGTAGGTGGGAAAACAATACTTTTTGACTTTTTTTAATTAGTTCATGTGGGGAGGGGCGGGATTTTGTTAAGATGTCAACATTTCTCACCAATTTGCATCGTGCAGACTACTTTTTGTCTAGTATGGACAGGTAGCAGGTAAGGTGTCATGCTGCAGTAATAATTTTTTTTTGAATCCCTTCGTTTTTTTCCATTAGGAGTTCACGTGAAAGCAACTTTATACACCAAAAAAACAAATAAATAAATAAAGAAAAAATTAATTCAAGTCGAACTAGTATACAAAAAATAAAAATAAAAAAATTACAATTTTTTGTTTACATCTGAAAAACTCTGTGTGTGTGTGTGTGTTTGTCTACGATTATTGTAGAATAAATGGAATAATGAATAGTATTTTTTGAAGAATGTGTGGTTGAAATTTAAAGTAATTTTATTGATTTGTGTGTAGAATATTTTATTAAGTGAATATTTTGTAGAGAATCTTACTGTAACAAATAATATTTTGGATTAATAAGAGACAAACGATGCCTAAATATGCGGAGACTGAATCGTGTTGTAGCTCGACCCAATTCCCCTATATCCGTCCTTCTTTACATGTTTAATTACAATAACTAATTAGAATTCGTGATTATAAATTATGACAGTAAATTAAACTTAAAAAAAAATAAATAAATTTTGAAAATTCCCCTTCGGTGTTCCTATTTGGAATTTTGGCGCAAATGGTCCCTAACCTTTGTGCATTTTTTATTCTTAATATTTAAATTTTGGCCGTGACATCTCAAACCTATACCTTTAGCTGCCTAAATGATCATTTTATACATATTCCATCCAATTGTTAGTTCTGCGCGCGCACACCAAAAAAATAAAAATAAAATTAATTATATTCAAACTACATTTTTACTAATAGTACTACATTTTAACTTCACTTAAGATCATCAACTTCTGTTTATTGTAAAACTTTTGTCCGTACTTATTTTTCAATGAATTCTTATCTTCAATATTATAGTAATTATTATCTTTAAAGATAGTTTCAATTAGGGGCGGACGCAGAACTTTAAAGTTAAGAGGGCATAATCGAACTTGCAAAGAAGTTGTGAGAAATTTTACAATCGAAAATTTACGTCAAAAAAAATCATACCCTATGTAATTTTACATCCGAAAATTTACACGAGATATAATTTTTTCGGATGTAAAATTTCGAAATATTTTTATATCATATTCCATATAAAATTTCCTAATAAAATGAGGAAAATTATATTGAGAAATTTATATCGCAAAAATAATAAATGTTAATGAAATAATTGAATTTTTTTTAAAAAAAAAAGCGAGTTAGACCTCTTTCTTTAAGACTCACGTTTAACGTATTTTTAACTATTTTCGATATCTGTTTGGATTATTTGATATGCATCCATAATGTAGTTTTCGAAATAAAGTTTGAGATGACATAGGCAATTTGTGGATTCGATTAGCGTACGATAGTCGGAAAATTTTTAAAATTAACATGTTATCGAAATTCAAATTTATTGTGATTTTGTCCATGTTTGATGGAAATTAAAATCAAAATTTTAATAAATTTTGATAAAAGTTAAACATTTATGGATTTCAAGAAATATGTTATTAAAATTAATTGTTAACTTTGATTTAAATTAAAATTGAAATTTCAATACATGAATTTATGAAAAAAAAAATCTCAAAAGTTGGAGGGCAAGTGCCCCTAGGTCCGCCAGTGGTTTCAATTAAAATATTTTTTTGTGTGCATTAAATTGAGAAAACAAATATTTCTTCATACTTTTGTATTTATTATTTTTTAAAAATATTTTTTGAAAATAGGTTATATTATGTCCCCGGATGGACTTGTTTGACAGAAACTAATATAAGTAATGAGATGTGCTAATTAATAAAATGTTGAAAATAAATTTTTTTTAAAAAATAAAATTTAGGACATAGGGGTTGCAGTAAACAAAGATCGAGGAAATTAAATGAAATTAAAATATGGTGTAACATATAAAAAAATTACTGTCAATATAATAATCCATTTCCTTATCCTTTCTTCCCTTTTTGCTTCCAAATTTGCCCATACTATAAGATGAAAAAAACTGAGTGCGTGCAATAGTTGGCTAAAAGGACCATTTGGGCAGGTAAGGCAGAAGTTCTAGACGTCTCTACCAAAAAATAAAGAGCAGGGAGAGCGCACGAATGGCAAAAGTTAGGAACTATTTGCATCAGCATCCCCTACTTTTTAGTAGAAGAGCTTCAGTAAGCCTCTATTTCGAAAGAATTCATAAGTGATTTATATATCCATTCAAAGTAAATATTAGTTTCAATTATACAATAATAAATATTACTTATTATTATTCACACATTTTATGATAACCAATACTATTCATTTTTATAAACCATCTATATATGTGAATAGTAAGAGGAATAGAAATAAATTTCACAAAATGTGTGAATAATTAATGAATAGCAATTATAAATGTATGATTGAAATTAATATTTGATATTTGACTGAATTTATAAATTAATCAAATGGAACCTAATTTATCATGCTTTCTTGTTTTGTGGATCCAATTGTTTCTTTCTTAGTCTTATGCCGAACTTGTCTGATAAAGATCCAAACAAAAGCTAAATTCCTGGAAAGCTAGATTTATGCCACGAAAATATCTTTCGAATTAAAACTACCGTAAGTGCGGTTCATTAACAAGTAATAAAGTAAATTTGAGTTTAAGTATCGTCATACAGAGATTTATTTAGTTTAATTTTAATTATTGCGACCTTACCCTAAATATGAATAATATGGTATATTTGTTTGTGACAAATTTATGACTAAAATAATCTACTTATACAATTATGAGTAAATTAACTAAACTAAATGCAAATTGATGTATTTAATAAATGACAAACGCACTAGGATTCTCGAATTCCCATGTAATAATCATTTTTAACCATAGTTCTACATTTTAACAACACGATTGTATTTTGACGAATCAATGTTCTTATTTTATTTAATCATCTCTCTCGAGTAATGTTAAACATATTCTCATATATGACCGACTATATTTTTATGACGAATGCGAACATACAAGAATATGAATTTTGTGAACACTTAAACATTCACATAGAGTATAGCGGTATATTTTTATTCCATATCGGATCCCATGACAATTTACACCATGTCAAACCTATTTCCTTTCACCACATTCACACAATTACCATGCAAAATAATTATGTAGAAAAAAAATAATATAAATCATTCAATATCCAAAAATGTGTTTTCAATGTCAAATATATAAAACTAAACATTAAAAATTTATATTACATGGTTTATCATTCTCCTACTCAAAGAAAACTAGCCTAACATGTTATAAAAAAGAAAACAAAAGATATATTAAAAAATCGACATCACTCAAATAAATCTTGAATTGAATCTTTGAGTCTAATAATCGATTTTTGTGTTTCTTGCTTCTTTCTATACTTCAAAATCTCTTAAAATGTGTTGCAATGCATGCTCACCACTTTTGGATGGCCCTAGATCTTTAAATGACATCCCAAGATTTGTTTCCTTAAGAGTTGGGATCATATAAGGAAATCATAATTTTTCCTCCGAAAATACACTGTGCTATTGCATAGTACATTTTCATACTATAGCATAGTTCAACCAATTTCAACTCCGAAAGACCCTGCATCACACCATGCGACCGCATGGCTAGAAGAACTATCATATAGCATAGTTCAAGTAGAATTTCATTCTTTGCATTTTGGTTCCGGAACTTCTTTTTTTAGTTTCATGTTCCCTTTTCCCTTTCAAATTTTCATTTATTCTTTCGGGTCATCTTTCGAAATTTTGCACTTTGGTCCCTAAATTTTAATTTTCTTCTATTTTAGTCTTTTTTTCCTTGTTTCTCCTAAATTCTACCATGTCTATCAATGTTATCCTACAAAATATAATTTATATAGAATTAAGTCATATTTCAATATATTTACCAATAGCTATTCATGTTTTGTTGTATAAATTAGTGTATAAAATGCACTTATCAATTTAGAATCCGTTTGACATGAATTTTGAAAATCCAAAAAGGTTTCCTCTAAAAGTACTTCCAAAATAGGAAGTTTTTTTTTTTTCAAAAATTAGTTTTTAAATGAAATTAGAATAGCTTCCTCCAAAAGTTTATCTAAGTAAAAGTTATGTCAAATGGGCCTTAAAATATGGGACACTGTACCTTAAACTATGGGCCCCTCTACCAAATCTAAAGGGAAAATTACACCATACCCTGCTAATCGTTTATTTTTTTGCATGTTTACGGTATCACGAATAAATAATAAAGTAATGAGTAAAGTATCGTTCTCATAAGAATTATGTACTCAATCTAGTGTCAATCAATTTCAACTTTAATCGCATAGCCAATTTTGTTTGAAGATTTTATACTAATTAACTAATTATTCTAGTGAACAAATTATAAAGCTTTTGTAAATTTAGATAAAAAGATTACAAAGACCTCAAATCCTCCTTATTAATCCATTTTAAATTTTTGTTGCAATTCAATAGCCAAATAATAAGTGATCATTCTTGTTGATCAATGTTTCTAAATTAATTAATAGTCTCTCGATAACTACTAAATTTATCATTTCATGTGAACTTCCTATATCTTTATAAAAGATGCGAACATGAAAGCATACATTAATAACGATAGAACATCTATAGAAATCATGCAAGAAATAGTAGAATATTTATATTCTCTATCGGACTTTACAATGGTTGTTATAAGTGCAATCTATCATATTGTCTCGATAGCAATAGAATTCACAAAACATTCTAACTAGTGGCCAATTAATTGAAAAGCATTAAGTACTATAACAATTATCCAAGAATAAACATATATTAGGTGTCAAATTATTGAACTTTTAATAAAACATCATAACAATAGTTCATCAATATCTTAGTAGTTGGAAACATGGCCTAGCATTTGTAAAATTACGAGAATTCATGTGTAAATTGTAAAACATCACCAACCAAGAGATCTCGTTTATCCCTGAAGCTGNTGAATCTCTTCAATAATTTCTTGATGAATCTCTAGTTATGCCTTCTCTCCTTTGCCAAAACATCAAGTTTGAATCTTCAAAAAAGTGAAATCTTGCAATTGCCTTTTAATTCTCTTAAAATATTGATAAATTGACCTTTTTGTTTTGTTTTGTTTTGCAATAATTGATGAAATCAGATATATGAGAGGTCCCTTCAATGACTGTTTATGTTTTTTTATATATAGAGAGTAAAATTAGAGTAAGAATTATGTCCAAATGAGATTCCAAAAGAGTTTCAATCAAATAAGAGAATTTGTGATGTGATCTATGATATAAGGAAAAGTCTGGGCAATGATCCATTGATCATTGAGGAAGGGCTATGACTAGATTGTGAGCGAAGTAGGTCAAAGAAGCAATGTGACTACTTGCTCAGGCCACAATGGATGAAACATTAATCATGGCAAGCAAAGAGACAAGTTTCATGTTGGGTATGAGAGATGAAATGAGGTGGAGCAACTTGATTCAAGCAATGGATGGGGAAGCTGAAAGGAACCGCATAGTTGTTCATGGCATGCTGTCACATGCCTCTTTACCGAACCCACAGTGGAGGAGTTTAGAAGGTCTATGCGACCACATAGATTTATACTATTCGGCATCATAGATTTTTCAAATTTTGCACAATCTTCTTTTTTATTTAAAACTCTATTTTGTGATATCTTTTATTATTTTTAAGGCTTAATTCTATTTTTAAGTAGGTTTTATGGGTTCCATATAAATATAACTCATTTCATTCATTGTAAAAATATACAATTATTGAGAGATTAATTGTAAGACATTATTGCTTTCTTCTTGTTCTTTGTCCAATTAATTCTGAATTTATTAAGATTATTTCTTGTGATGTTCAAACAAATCGAGTGAAATTCTTGGGTTTTGTAATCACAGGGTCAACATATTGTTGACGATTGTATTGGTTCATTGGTTCAATATTTTGAATCAATTTTACACATTGATTTTTGGCTTTCTTGGGGTTGAATCAATCTTCTGTGGGTTTCGTAACTACTAGTGGTATCTGAGTTCGCATAAGTTGGTATCAGAGCAAGGCTTCAAAAATCAAGGTTATATCATTTTTTTTCTTTTTGTTTGAGTATTTTGTTTTTCATTCTCCGTGTTCTTCGCGTTCTTCGTTTTTTAGTCTCCAATCCATAAAATACCAAAAAATAATTAAAAAACTTGTTTGTATTCTAATCTAGCATCCAAATCAATTTTTGTTTCTTTTGCTGGCATCTAGTTGAATTTCGGAGAAAAAAAATTGAAAATTTAAAAAATTGCCAGTAGCATACAATTTCATTTCTTGTGTTTGAAAAATCCAAATTCAAAAGTATCCAATTCAAACTCAAACACTTTCTTAAATTTTGTCATTAGTGTTCAATTCAAAGTGCCAATACCTACTTCTTGAATCATTCTAGAGTCAGTTTTTCTTACTCAAATCTTCGTTTGAAGCTCTACAAGGATTGAATTTTGATTAAGATCGAATTAGATCTTTGAAGCACTTGCAAGAAGGTATTGAAAGGAAAAGGGCAAGAGTGGTGAGACTAATTGAGGAAAAAAATAAATTTGAGTAATACACGAGCATATACACATGAGACAAATATTAAATTAGATTTGAGATGTCGGATAGAGACGATTTTACTTCAACAAGGAATAATAATCAAGTCAATATGTCGGATGAGGTGATAGTGATACGACGGTTCGAAAGATTATTTGAGAATGTGAAAGGCCGATTGGATAGACAAGATACATTGCTTTTTAATTTGCGTGGGGAACAACCTAAAGAAATTCATAATACAAGGAGGCAAGTAAGGTGGGATCATATAATGGATTTTGCTGGTGAATGTGAAGCGAATAATGACATTAATGAGGATACATTAGTGGATGTCGAATTAGAAAGAATGAGGGATAGAGGAGTTAGTCATGAAAGGAGTGGTAAAGATCTTGTTGGAAATGGTGTTGATAGAAGTATGGGCAATATCAAAATGAAAATTCCTTCAATCAAAGAAATGAGTGATCCGAAGGCTTACTTAGAGTGGGAAAAGAAAGTAAAGTTGATATTTGATTGTCACAACTACACGGAGGAAAAGAAGGTAAAGACTACGGTATTTGAATTTACCAATTATGATATCATTTGGTGGGATCAATTAGTAACATCTAGGGGAAGGATCCGTGAGAGACATATTAATACATGAGAAGAATTGAAGGCTATCATGAGGAAGAGGTTCGTACCTAATCATAATTATAGGGAGCTTCATCAAAAATTGCAAAGCCTCTATCAAGGTTCTAGGAGCGTGGAGGATTATCACAAAGAGATGAAGATTTCTATGATTAGAGCCTAATGTTGAGAAGGATATGGAGGCTACCATGGCACGATTTTTGAATGGTTTGAATAGGAAGAGAGTTAATGTGGTAGAGTTGCAACATTATGTGGAGTTGGAAGACATGCTACATATAACTATGAAGTTGGAAAGGCAATTGAAGAGGAATGGGACAACTAGATATTCATCGGTTTCTTCAAGGTCTAACTCTTTGTGGAAAATGAAGTGGGATAACAATAAAGGTGATGAGGCTGTTTCAAAAAGTAAGACTGGGCTACAGAAAGGAAAAGAGAAAGTTGCTAACAAAGCTTCACCCAAGGCGAATTTCCAACCCTCTAGGAATCGGGATATCAACATTTTTAGGTGCTTGGGAATGAGACACGTGGCTTCTCAATGTCCCAATAAAAGGGTGATGATTTTGTGAAACAATGGAGAAGTTGTGAGTCATAGTGATGGTGAATATGATAACATGCCGGAATTGGAAAATGCTAGTGATGGTAAAAGAGTGGAGTATGCAGTGGGAGAGCTGTTGGTTACATATCGGGCTTTTATTGCTCAAATCAAAGTGGATGACTTGAAGCAACAAAAATGATAACATATTTCATACGAGATGCCACGTCGACAATAAGGTACGTACTATGATTATTGATGGGGGTAATTGTACCATGTGGCTAGCACTATACTTGTTGAAAAATTGGGATTAACATTGGGATTAACTATGCTAAAACATCATAGACCTTACAAGTTGCAATGGTTGAATGAATGTGGAGAGGTCAAAGTGAATAGGAGAGTGCTGGTGAGTTTTCCAATTGGGAGGTATCATGACGAAGTAAAGTGTGATGTAGTGCCTATACATACTGGGTATATCTTATTGAGAAGGTCATGGTAATATGATAGGAAGGTGATTCATGATAAGTGCAATTTTACTAAGGATGAGAAATCTATTGTTCTTGCACCGTTGACACCAAAACAAGTATATGAAGATCAAATCAAATTGAAAAAGTGAGGAAGAAAAAATATTGAGAGAAAAAGAGTGAGATTAATCTTTCACAACAAAAGAGCAAGAGAGAAAATAGTGAGATGATTAATTGTGAGAAATAAAGAGTATTGCCACAAGAGAGTAAAGTGAAAAAAGTCTTATTAGATGAGAGAAAAGTCAAAAGTGAATTTCTTTGCAAAAGAGAGTGAGTTGAAGAGGACAGTAGTTGCGAATCAACCTATGATCTTATTTGTTTATAAGAAATCACTCCTCAACTTTGAGGAATCTAAAACACCCCTCCCTAATTTGGCTACTTCTTTGTTGCAAGAATTCTAAGACGTGTTGTCGGATGACATGCCTAGTGGGCTAACACACATTCAAGGCATTGAACATCAAATTAATTTCGTATATGGAGTTGTCATTCCAAATAGGCTGGCTTATCGAAGTAATCCCCAGGAGACAAAAAGAACTTCAAATGGAAGTGGAAGAATTGATAAGCAAAAGGGTATCTGATGGAGAGTATGAGTTCATGTGCCGTGTCGTGCTACTTGTGCCAAAGAAAGATGGAACCTCTAGGATGTATGTCGACTATGGGGCTATCAATAATATAATGGTAAAGTATCTTCATACTAATATTAGGTTAGATGATACGTTAGATGAATTACATGGATCATACAAGTTTAGTAAAATTGATCTTAAAAGTGGTTATCATCAAATTAAAATGAAGGAAACAGATGAATGAAAAATCGCTTTTAAAACTAGATATGGGTTGTATGAGTGGTTAGTCATGCCATTTGGACTTACTAATGCACCTAACACATTTATGAGATTAATAATACATGTTTTACATGCATTCATAGGTAAATTCGTAGTAGTTTAATTTTATGACATCTTGTTATATAGTAAGGATCTAAATGAAAATATAGGGCATTTAAGATGTGTGCTTGTGATTTTAAGGTAAGAATAACTTTATACTAACTTTAAAAAGTGCACATTCTGCATGGAAAAAATATTTTTCTTGATTATGTCGTTAGTGCAAAGGATATTGAAGTGGATGATGAGAAAATCAAGGCCATCAAGGAGTGGCAAACACCTAAAAGTATAACTGCGGTAAGAAGCTTTCGTGAGTTAGCCAATTTTTATAGGCGTTTTGTTAAAAAATTTAGTACACTTGCCACTCCACTCACGGAGATTGTAAAGAAAAGTGTAGGATTTCATTGGGGCATCGAACAAGAACATGCTTTTAACACTATTAAGGATAGATTCTATGCATCACCAATTTTATCATTACCTAACTTTAACAATACTTTTTGAGATTGAATGTGATGCCTCTTGTATAGGTATTGGAGCTGTTTTAATGCAGGATAAAAGACCAATAGCCTACTTCACGAAAAAACTAAGTGGAGTAGCTCTCAACTATCATACATATGACAAGGAGATGTATGCACTCATTTGAACTTTGAAAACATGGCAGCATTACCTATAACCAAAGGAGTTCGTGATTCACACCGACCATGAGTCCTTAAAGCATTTAAGGGGTCAAGGTAAGCTAAACAAGAGACATGCAAGGTGGATGAAGTTCTTTGAGACGTTTCTTTATGTTATTCGGTACAAATAAGGTAAAGAAAATGTGGTAGCAGATACTTTGTCAAGGAGGTACGTACTTCTAACTTCTTTAGGTGCGAAATTACTAAGATTTGAATACGTTAAGAACATGTATGCTAATGCTCTAGATTTTTCTAATATATACAAATCATGTGATAAGGGTGCTATGGATAAATTCTTTAGGCATGCTGGGTATTTATTTCGAGAAAATTAGTTATGTGTTCCTAAATATTCAATGAGAGAATTATTAGTATGTGAAACATATAGTGGAGGTCTAATGGGTCATTTTGGGGTTAAGAAGACCCTAGACTGCTAGGTGAACATTTTTATTTGCCAAAGATGAAAGATGTTGTTGATCGAGTTTGTAGTAGATGCATCACTTGTAAAAAAACTAAATCTAATATTTTACCTCAGGGTTTATGTACGCCATTACGTGTTCCTAGTTAACCTTACGTTGATGTGTCTATGGATTTTGTATTAGATTTACCTAGAACTAAGAGATGAAGAGATTCTATATTTGTGATGGTAGATAGATTTAGTAAGATTACACATTTTATTCCATGTCATAAAAATGATGACCTCGTCAATATTGCAGACTTCTTCTTTAAGGAAGTATTGCGCTTACATGGGATTCCTAAAAGTATTGTATCAGATAGGGATGTTAAAGTCATTAGTCACTTTTGGAAGATTTTGTGGCCAAGTTATTGTTTTCTACTACTTGTCACCACAAAAGGATGGACATACTGAGGTTTTTAATAGGACTAGGATACAAATATTGCACATTATAATCAATAAGAACTTGAAGAGTTGGGATGATTGCTTGTCATTCATAGAATTTGCATATAATAGGGCCACACATTCTACTACTTCTTATACTCCAGTTGAAATTTTTTACGGTTTTAATCAACTAGCACCTTTGGATTTAATTCATTTACATGTTGATAAGAGGTATAGCTTAGATGGAAAGAAGAAGGTTGAGTTGGTAAGATCCCTCCATGAGAACGTACGGGCCAAATTGAGAAGAAAAATGAGCATTATGATTCTCAAGCAAATAAGGGACGAAAACTCGTTATATTTGAACTAGGAGATTAGGTTTGAGTACACTTAAGGAAAAAGTGCTTTCTAAAACAAAGTAAGTCGAAGTTGCAGCCACGGGGAGATGGTCAATTCCAAATTCTTGAAAAGATCAATGTCAATGCCTATAAATTAGATCTTCCTTGTGAGTATACTTTTTTGGCTACATTTAATGTCTCTGATCTTTCTCTCTTTGATGCAGGTACATATTCGAGGTCGAATCATTTCAAAGAGGAAGGGAATGACGTAATCCATGATACTAGGGAAATTCTAGATGAAGATCAATTGATCCTTGATTAAAGGCCTATGACTAGGTAGCAGAGAAACGGGTCAAAAAAGCATTGTGACTACTTTCTCGGTCACGGTGGACGAAATATTGATCATGACAAGCAAATGGACAAGTTTCATATTGGACATGGGAGATGAAACGAAGTAGAACAACTTGATTCAAGCAATAGACGAAGTTGCCGCATGCCCCTTTACCGAACCCATAGTGGAGAAGTTCAGAAGGCCTATGCGACTGCATAGTATATTTTCGGTCGTGAATTTTTTAAATTTTGCACAATTTTCTATTTTAGTTAAAACTCTTTTTTGTGATATTTTTTTTGTTATTTTTAAGGCTTAATTCCATTTTTAAATAAGTTTTATGGGTTCCATATAAATAGGATTCATTCAATTCATAGTAAAAATACACAATTATTACAAGACATTATTGCTTTCTTCTTGTTCTTCATCCAATTAATTCTGAATTTATCAAGATTATTTCTTTGGCATTCAAACAAATCGAGTGAAATTTTTGAGTCTTGTAATCACGGGGTCAATATATTATCGACGATTGTGTTGATTCATTGGTTTAATATTTTTGAATCAAGCTTAAACATTGATTCTTGACTTTCTTGGGGTTGAATCAATCTTGTATGGGTCTCGTAGCTACTATTGTTACATGGGTTCTCATCAACTTGCCTTTGCATCACATATGAATATGTCTCTGCACAGTTGTCATTATTTTTATCATATATTTCTCTCTCAATATTTGATTAGGCGATTCAATGTATGTTAGAAAGCTAAATTAAAGGGCTACAATTATTGTAGAAATATCATATTTCCAGTTCGAATATTTACTATGTCTGCATAAAAATCTGGAACATTACTTGCACGATTGAAATTGATTTATGGTGTGACAATCAAGATGCTCTTCATATTGCTTCTAATACAATGTTTCATGAACAAACTAAGCATATTAAGATTGACGTCATTTTATTCGTGAAAAGATGCAACATAACTTAATCTCTACAAAATATGTGAAAAATGGAGAACGACTAGGAGATATTTTCACAAAAGCTCTACATGGAATTCGGGTTGATTATATTTGTAACAAGTTGGGCATGAGTAATATCTATGCTCCAGCTTGATGGGGAGTGTTGGAAAATATAAATAAATTATATGCTTAACTATAGAGATTACTCCTATAGGATTCCTAATTAGTACATTTTCCTAATATAGTGTTCTCAATATATATATATATATATATATATATATTTATGTGTGTGTGTGTGTGTCGTTCATATGAATATAATCAAGACATTATTTTCTTTCTTTATTTTAGAAAGATTTCACTAATTGCAAGTCAATACTTCAAAAAATAAGGGTTCTCCAATTTATTTATTTATTTTTTATTTTTTTATGATTGCTTCAACCTCTAAAAATCAACTAGGCTAATATGTATGTATCGTTCATATGAATATAATAAAGACATTATTTTCTTTCTCTATTTCAGAAAGATTTCACTAATTGCAAATCAATACTTCAAAAAATAAGGGTTCTCCAATTTATTATTATTATTATTTTATGATTGCTTCAACCTCTAAAAATTAACTAGGCTAATAATCTCTTATCAAAATCTAATTATCTCAAATAAGTGCTTGGGCTTAATCAAGTTATGTTGTGCGTCTTTTATTTCATGTACTTCTTTTTTCAAATTTTCTATGTGTATTATGTTTCATACACAAGCTTGATTCCTTTTAAGTTTCTTTTTGGGATTTTCAATAATTGTCCTCATTGGGATTTTTTCGGGTAGCTTCACAACATGACAATATTTTCCATTTATGCAATGATTAGTATAATGTCCCTCATTAAAAAAAAAAAATCGACCTCTAACATAAGATTTTTACCTAATTTTCTTCTCATTGGTCTTAGGTAATCCACACAAGAATTTACACTCATGGAATCCTCATTCATATCAATATTTTTCTACAATAGTTCAATCACCCCAAACTATTCTAAATTT
Organism: Fraxinus anomala; assembly: GCA_903798345.1. Taxonomy (NCBI): domain Eukaryota; kingdom Viridiplantae; phylum Streptophyta; class Magnoliopsida; order Lamiales; family Oleaceae; genus Fraxinus; species Fraxinus anomala. The sequence continues at coordinate 22,266 of CAIGRN010141319.1, forward strand.
GGTCTAAGGATATGTATATTGTAGTAATTTTTGGATTTGGCATCTAAATTCTACTATTTCAACTTATCAAGCATATGAATCAACTTATTACTTCACAATGCTAAACTTAATTTACTTGTGCAAACAGTATCAAGTTTTACATGGATAAAAATTAAGTATCTAAATATATAACATATTCACAGTTCATAAATCAATACATAATTCCCCATACATTCTTCATTAACGGCAAGACTACCTAATCCACACAAGCACAAAATAAATTAGAATTTTTTTTTTGAAATTTTTAAATTTTTTCTCATATGAGCAATAAAGCAGTGAAAATACACAATCACAAAAAGTTAATAAAATTAAAAACTAAATATATTTTTCACATCCAAATTTAAATTAGATATTGTCCTCAATACCTTAAAATATAATGTAACATATAAAGGGACGGAAAAGAAATAAAGAATGCACTCCCCAAATTCTTATCCAATATTTTAGGTAGCTTGTTGGATCGATTCATTCAATTCTTTAACTTGTTAAGTTGCCTCGCGATTGATATCCCGGCACATTTGAAAAATGGAAGAAAATACCAATATGAAAGTCAAAGAAATATTATAAAAGTTGCAATGTGGTGTATTGATAACCATTTTTTTGTACCACATGCTGTTTTTTAATTTTTTGACTCAATTTTTTTTTATCTAGGCTTGATGTAGACATGATGACCCTTTTATTGAAACAAAAACATACCTAAAACTAATGCAACCTAAAAAACTACTTGCAATGCAAATTTATAAAGCATAAAGCGCTTAATTTAAAATCTTTAGCTAGATTTTGTAGAGAAGTTAATCATGATGGTTCAAAGTCGACTTCATTGACAAAGCAATTAATAGAATGTTCTACATGCCAACCTCTCTCAGTTCACCATACTTGATGGGCTTCTTATTCATCCTCAGAGTTTCCAGTGATTCTATCAATTCCCTTTTTATGTTGGCACTTTACATGCTCTTTCACTTCTTCCTTCTTGACTTTTCGACTCTTCTCTTCATGGGATGGTTTCTCAATAGTGGCATAGATATGGAATTTCTCTTGCTCATCATCTACTCTTATGGCCAGCTCGTCTGTTTCAAAGTCTATAATAGCTCGACTTGTGGATAGAAAAGATCGACCTAAGATTAGTAGTAATGCATCCTAGCATTCTTCTATGTTTAAGACAACGAATCCTACTGAGAATATGAATTTGTTCACTTTAAAAAGCAAGTTATCAACCATTCCTCAAGGGTATTTGATGATCTGTCTTTTATTTGAAGGGAGATTGTTGTGTCAATTAACTCTTCAGAACCTAATTTCCTATAAACAAAAATATGCATTAAATTTATACTTTCTCCAGAATCACATAAACAATTAAAAGTAGAAGTATTTCCTATTGAACACAATATTTTGAGACTCCCTGAATCTTTCAGTTTATGAGGTAGTTTGTTTTGTACATTAGCACTACATTCTTCATTCAGTGAGATGGTCTCAAATTCAGTGAGCTTTCTTTTCTTTTATAAGATCTCTTCTAAAAACTTTACATAGCTTAGTATCTAAGACATGACTTCAAGTAACGAGGTGTTGAACTGAATTTTCCTCAATATATCCAAGAACCTTGTAAATTGTTTTTCAACTTTTTTATTCTACAGTCTTTGAGGAAATGAGACAAGAGGTAAATCTATTTCGATAGGAATGTTTACCTTAACCTGTAGACTATATGCATTTTGATCTGGAACTATTTGTGCTGACTATTCAGACCGATCCACGTGCTCCTCTTTTGTGAAATGTACATTTTCATTCAATACTACCTGTCTTTTTGTTGTGATTTCTGGAAGTTGAAACCCATTGTACATAGTAATTGCTTGAATTGTTTTTCCTTCTGGCCTTTTTCAAAGCTTTTGAAGGAATGGGGTAGGTGGCACATACTTTCGTGTAACTGGAACAAATTTGATTGGTGGAGTGTCAACCTTATATTCACAACATTTGTTACCATTATCTATTGTTTCGGACTTGTCCCAATGTTACTTGGCCAGGTCCCTGATTGTCTTTCCAAAATTGTTTTGGCTACTTTCCTATCTGATTTCCCAAATTCTGTATAGTAGTCCCTTGAATTAAAGATTGCATGTATTGGAATAGGGATTATTCCATTGTCTCTGAAAAATTCTGCATGTAATTTACATCGTCAACTGATTGAACAAATGAACTTCCTACATTACAATTCACACTTTCATAGTTCATCTGCAATCGTTGAATCTTGGCCTAGCTGCTTGAACTGCATTTAGTGTTTGATTTGTTGTCATGCCATTTACCATTTTCGCTAGTGATGCTAGCTGTGATGAAATTGTAGTTAGTGTGTCAACCTCATGCTTCACCACGGTTTTCTTTCCATCTGATCTTTATATTGGACATAGTACACTGGGGTATGCCAAATTCTCGATGATTTGATACACTTAATCTGCTGTCTTTTTTATTTTATTTTTTGTAATTGACCCATCACATGCAAAGTCAACATTAGCTCTGTTTGTTGGACTCAACATGATGTAGAAGTACTGGACATGAAACAAATTCTGCAAAGTTGTGGACATTGTCGAAGATGCTTTCTGTGTATTTTCCATCCTTGTAATAGCACCCCACATCAAGTTGAGAGAATGTAGTGATTTCATCCTTTAACTTGGCAATCTTCTTTAATAGGATGTATTTGTTCAATAATTTCTAGCTCATACTGTCCCAAGTAGTGATGCTGTAAGGTGGGAATATGTCCAACAATTTCCTAGTTAAATCTCTCAAAGTGTATGGAAAGAAATACAGGCAAATTGCATAACTGAAAACCACTGGATAGTCAATTGTTACATACATGTCCAAAAACCTCAATATACGAGCACTTCGATTGTCCATTGGTCTCCCAAAGAATTGCAATACATTCTGGAACATGTTTATTACGTCCGTCCTCAAGTAAAAATTAACTTTCCCAAATGTTGAATCTGCTTACTGCCACTGGCGAAACCATCTATTCTCTCATCAATCTCTCATTCTCATTACCCACAGCTACAACCAAATGTGTTGAATTGACATTCAACTCAGTGGCCACTTTATTTTATATATTTTTTTGTCATTGATTATGCTTGCTATTTTTGGTGTGCTTCTATATGTTCTTTCCTTCTCAACCTAAATGTTCATTTAATTTTCCAATCAAATGGAGTAAGATCATCTTATATCGTAATAAGATCCTGAAAAGAAATAGAGAAAACACTGTAATTTTTTCTAATATAAATTTAAAAACTAAGAAAGCAATAAAAATTCAAATTAAAGTTATAACTAGATAAACTAATTAAATGCAATAGTCTCGACAAACTTGCTAAAAACTTGATCGTTTGATTTCTTGCAAGTGTACAATATCGTGAATAAGTAATAAAGTAATGAGTAGAGAATCATTCCCACGATGACTACGTACTCATTCTAGTGTTAATCAATTTCAATTTTAATCGAATATCCAATTTTATTTGAAGATTCTATACTAATTAACTAATTAAACTAATTATTTAAGTGAGCAAATTATGAGACTTCTATGTAAATTTAGATGAGAAGGTTACTAAAACCTCGAATCCCCCTTATTAATTTATTTTAAAATTTTAAAGCAAATCAATAGCAAGAGAATACGTATACGATCTTGTCGATCAATGTTCCAAAGTTAATTAATAGTCTCTCTTGATAATTATTAAATCTATCTTCTCATATAACCTTCCTATATTTCTATAAAAGATGCAAACATAAAAGAATGCATTAAAATGTTAGAATATCTGTAGAAATCAAGTAAAACACATAAGTATATCTCTATCCCCTATCGAATTTTACAATGGTTGTTATAAGTGCAATTCATCAGATTGTCTCTCTCAATAACAAAAAACTTCACAAAACAAACAATTAGCGGCCAATTAATTGAAAAGTATTAAGTTCTATAACAATCATCCAAGAATAAACATATATTTAGCGTCAAATTATTGAATGTTTATTAAAACATCATAACAAGAGTTCATCAATGTCTCACTAGTTGGAAATCTTGTCTTGCATTGCAAAATTACGATAAGTCATGTGTAAATTATAAAACATCACCCAAATTAAGATCAATCTTAAATCTCTTCAATGGTTTCTTGATGAATCTCCAGTTATGCATTCTCTTCTTTGTCCAAAAATCAAGGTTGAATCTTTAAAAAATTGAAATCTTGCAATTGCGTCTTAATTCTCTCAAAAGATTGATAAATTGGCCTATCATTTCTTGTAATAACGGATGAAATATGCTGTATGAGAGCTCCTTTCAATGTCTATCCATGTCTTGTATATATAGAGGGTGAAGTTAGGTCAAGAATTACGTCCAAATTGAATTCCAAAAGAGTTTCAATCAAATATAGGAATTTACCTTCACGTCGAGCATGATTATGTCTCTGCATAGTCGTCATTATTTTTATCATATCGTTCTCTTTCGATATTCGATTGAGGCAATTCAAAGTATGTTAGAAAGCTTATTTAAAAGGGTAACAATTATTGTAGGAATAGCATATTTTCAATTTGAATGTTTACTATATCAAAAATGGTTCTCAATCTTCGGATAAAAATCTGGATCATAACTTGTGCTGTTGGAAATTGATTTGTGAAAATATTTTGATCATATTTCACTCTTTTTTTTTTTAAATTCTAATTGCATCCAATTGACTTTTAAAAATCTCCAATTATCATTTTGTGGTCCAAATCAACCATTGAATATTTGTAATTTGGTCCCCTAACTTTGGATTTCACCTTTTTCGCTCTTTTTCTTTCAATTTCACTTCATATTTTCAAGTTTTACCTAACAAACGAAATATATAAAAAATGAGGCCATAATTAATCAAAAGAACTGCTAAATGTTTATATTTATAGGCCCTGATGAGTGCACAAAATAAACTTATCGCTTGCATTTTAAGTTTCATCTTCAAAACTTAGGTCCTAGTTATTATTTTTCAGTACAACTCAGTAACAAAAATTGGCAACTGGAAAGCTCGAGGATCACTAGGAGTCAGTCACATGATACCTCATAACATTCCTCGTCCCTATGAGTACCATCATATGGAATGTGAGAGGTATAACTAGTCTAGCTACTCGCTGGCGCCTGAAGAGACTTATACAGCTTCATCGGGTTTTTCTTTTGGTTATACTAAAGCCTTTTGCTCTTCAGCATAGATTTACCTATATTCGACAATATGTGTACTTTGATACAAGAGTTCAGAATGAGTCGAACAAGATTTTTTTTTGTTTTTGGAATATGGAGACCAATGTTACTATTATTAATAATCATCCCCAATGCCTTCACGTTAGAGTTGAGGATCCGAGACCAGCGCATCCCATCTATCTGACTCCAGTCTATACTTCATGTGATGCTACTATCAAGAGGGATTTGTGAGCATGTCTTCACCATATTTCCCTCGATATGGACGACCCTTGGCTAGTTGGGAGAGGCTTTAACATCATTACACATGATGGTGAGTGCACTGATCATAATACTCATGATCGAGACACTATAGCTTTCTCTAATATGATGTTAGATTGCGGTTTGGAGGACGCTGGTTTCCTTAGGAATCGATATACTTGGACCAATGGCCGAGTCAGGAAGAGACTAGATAGGGTACTCATTAATTCTACAACTGCAGCATTATGTCGACAACTTACAGTAAGGCACTTGAATCAGATTTTATCTGATCATTCGTCTTTACTACTTCAATGGATTTCTGATGATGATTTGGTGCCTGGACCTTTCAGATTCCTCAACATGTGGACCAAGCATCATGACTTTTCAGCCATTGTCTATTAGAAATTGTCACTCTCTACTCAGCTTGTGGGAATGGCTGCTCTCCAGGAGAAGTTCTTCAGGTTAAAATAGGGACTGCGTTGGTGGAATCGACATGTGTTCGGTAATATTTTCTAGCTAGCAAGGGATGTTGAGGATAGGGTTGACGAGGCGGAGACAGTATATGATAGAGACCCTATACCAGAGCATCGCAGCTTCCTACATCATGCTCAATCAATTTTGAACCAGACTTTATCTATTGAGGATTTTTGGAAACAAAAGCCCAGTTCACATTGGGTATGTGATGGGGATCACAATACTTGATACTTTCATGCGATGGTTCAGGGACAGCGTAACAGGCCACGTACTATGTCCATTAGGACAAAGACATGAGAAGTCTTAGCTACTCCTGTTGACATTCAGACTTTGGTTATTGCATTCTAGTAGGATCTTTTATCTGCTCTTCTACAAACTTTGGACCCCATTCATTCTGATATCATCCCCAAACTTTTGACAGATGATGATAATTTAGCACTAAACCGCCTCCATTTGATTCATGAGGTACAAGAGATAGTTTTCAGTATAGATGCTGACAGTGTTACTGGCCCAAATGGGTTCTCATCCCTTTTCTTTCAACATTGTTGGTACATCATTCAGGAAGACGTATATAGAGCTATCTTGGACTTTTTTGACAGCGGCCATCTTCTATGGGGTTTTGTTGCTATTACTATTGTATAAGCTACCTAAGAGGGCCGATGCTTGAAGATAGACTAACTTCAGACCCATCAGTTTATGCACAGTGTTCAATAAGCTTATTATGAAGCTTTTGAACACTCGATTGAGTACTCGGCTGCCATGCATTATCTCTCCACCATAGAGTGGATTTATCCCTAATCGCCTGATTGGAGATAATGTATTGTTAGCTCAGGAGATTCTCTATACTTTGGATGCTAAAATACAAAGGGGTAACACTATATTGAAGCTAGACATGACTAAAGCATACGATCGCATGGGCTGGGGCTTCATTTATTCTATATTGGAAGCATTTAGATTTTATCAAATCTAGATCGACAAGATCGACGGTGCATCTCGGAGTGTTATTTTTATGTACTCCTAAACGGTTGCCCATGTATTTTTTCCCTCCTTATGAGGGCTTAGATAGGGTAATTCTATTTTGCCATATTATTTATCATAGCCGCATATTACTTCTCATGTCTGCTCCCTCAGAGGTCTCAGAAGTATCCAATTATGTGCTATTGGCATGGAGATAGTACTATTGTCTCACACCTTTCATTTGCTAATGATATGATCATATGTGTCAGTGGCTAGAAATAATCTATCAGGAGCGTTCTTGACTATCTGGAACATTACGAAGGGGTTTCTAGTCAGCTGGTGAATACAGACAAGAGCGAACATATTTTACCCAGACGGGCATCTATTAGTTATATTAGATGATTGGAGATTTTGATTGGATTTCAACACCGCAATAGCCTTTCACTTATCAGGGATAAGATATCAGGTTGGGCTTCACGACTCTTAGCACCTGGGGGCCGTATTAATTTGTTGAGGTTGGTACTTTCTTCTATACCATTACATCTTCTTCAAATTATGTAGCCCCCCAAGGTTGTCCTGAAAAAACTTGAGAGTATCTTTATGTTATTCCTATGGATTCCAAGGAACAAGAGCGACGGTAACATTGGCAGAGTTGGAAGAAGATTTTCCTTCCTACTGATGAGGGTGGTCTA
>CAIGRN010141321.1:0-11542 GCA_903798345.1 Fraxinus anomala
TTCACTTTGGTCCATTTTCACATATTTCTTTCAAATTACGCTATATCCGTAGAATTGCCACCTAAATCAAAATATGAACGTAATGAGTATATTTTGGCATTGAATAATCATACGAGCACATAAAATAAGGAGGAAAAAAATATGCATTTTACATTCATATCCGAACATAGATTACAGAATTAAACACATATTTTTCGAAATAAAAACTCGACCTTTACCAGCAACGGAAGACAATGAACCATATGCTATCTTAGTTTTTTCTTTACTAGAACATTGAACAGCTTTTCATATAATCGGTAACTCTAGAATCCATGAAGTTTGAGAATGTGTTTGAGAATTTAAAGTTAAGGAAAAAGTACCTTGTTGGAAAACAGAACAAGAAGAATTAGGTATTGACTTATCCTTTAGATGACCAATAAAACCTCTATTTGTTACTTGGTGATAGAACGCTGATTTTGAACATGTTGAGTGCCTTCATTCACTTGAAAAGCTCGGTTGCCTTCTTTGAAATTGTCGATGGCTAAGGCACTTTCTGTGGCTGCAGCAGGTACTGCTAATGCCTCTATTGGAGAACTTGATGGCTGCTGCTTTCTTCCCAAAATCACATTACTGGCTTTCCCCTCTTTTAATAAAAGCAAACACTTCATTCCTTGTAACTAGTGGTTATTTCCCAAGAGTTCTTACCTTAGCCTCATCAAGCTCAGAATCAAGTCCAGCCAACAATTCAACAACTCTCTTTTGAGATTTTTACAAATTTCAAGATTATGTAAAAATATACACGTAATATCCTTTTTTGTCTCTTTTAACCCTATGTCTATCCTTGGACGTCTAGTGGAGTATGTTAGAATCGAAGTGATTCCTATTTCAATTCAAGCAATAGGATTTACCTTCTCATCTCATCTCAATTACGAGGGATCATAGGAAGAATGGGTTCAAAATTATGATGATGAGGGAGGCATGGGAAACATATTTTTGCACATACTAAAACAATTAAAAATTTCTTATGAATAGTCAATTTCTTGTCATGTACCAAGAAACATTAAGCTTTTTTGGTGTAGTTAAAAAGTTGATAAAAATTTAAGTTAAAGTCAACGGTTAATTTTAATCTTGATCCACGAATTTTATCAATTAACTTCATGTTCGTTAATTTTTATTAAAGTATAATAAAACTTTGAATTTTAGTAAAATAAAACTGGGGCTAAAGGTAGCTGGCCCAATTCCTTTATAGGCTTCGTCACTTGGGCTTTCTTGGTCTTCTAGAAAACTAATAATATAGCTTTTGAGCTAGGTGGTTGCTTGACCAAGCCCACTGCTTCAAAGACGGGCCACGACCGCATATTTTACATTTTTATTCGTAGGGGTATCCATAATCTTGGAAGGGAATCGAATTAAAATTCTTGAATCGAGATACAACAATTGTAAGAAATTAGCCCTTGAACGGCCGTTATTTTTCAAAGTTCACTTTTTTTTTTTTTTTTTCTCAAACTCACTTTCAATCACACTTTTCGTGAAAACTGCAACTTTTATCAACCTTTCAACTATATATTTCATAACTTTTATCAAAATCTACTAAAAAATTATTTTTTATCCAAACCAAATTGGGGCTTAAATACACCTATCTAGTTCTTGAAAAGAGCTATCTTTCGTGGTTTATAGTTTGTCCACATGGCTTAAAGGTGAATTGAATATGTCCATAATCTTGAATTGAAGTAATCTTAGGGTTTGTTTGTCATCCTTTAGAAATTAAATTATTTGCTACAATATCATTTATCCACTACACATTCACAAAATAAAATATTTTACACACAAACCAATAAAGTTTCTTTAAATTTTAACCGCACATTCTCTAGAAAATACTATTCAAAACTGTATTCTTTTTCCCATAATGAGAGACAAACAGGGGCTTAATTTCATGTTTGGAATGGGGAAACATTTCATAATTACTCTAAATTTCATTATGCTGGCAAAAAATGATAGTTTTATGTCTTGCTTTCTTGGGCATAATTATTATAAACCTTGAAAAGAAGCAATATCTATGTAACGAAAATGAGGAGAAAGCCACAAACTAATGGTGTTTAAAAAGCTAACTTTTTGACACAGCAAAAGTGTAAGAAATGAAGACGAGCACAAACAAGAACAGAAAATACCGACTTAAATCCAAGAATTGGATAAAACTCTCACAGTTTCTCTACTTTATTTATTGAAAAAAAAAAAATCCCTTCTATTAATTCTTCAGCTCCTAAAAATTATATAAAACAGCTAATTGCAATTAAGGGTTTGTTTGATGTAAATTTTTTAATTTGTGAAAAGTAATTTTTTTTTAGAATGTTTAGTTAAAAAATAGGAAAAAGTTATAGGTTTACCTTCAAAATTATTTTATTTTGAGCATGTGATTGAAAATAAATTTGGAAGAAAATAATTTTTAAAGAACTTTTTTCCAAACATGGGCTGAATAATAAAAAAATAACAAAAGTAACCAAAAAAAAAACAATTCCAGCTGTGCCGTGGCCCATTTTCATCATGTCTAAAAACTTTAATCACTTTCAACTTTTCTATGATGATATTATTTAGTTGCAAATTAATTATTACACATACATGTAATTGGAGTACCACCCACATAGCAAAAAGTAGTTGAAAATAAGTCAAAAAATTGAATGGCCACGATAACTCTTGCTTGTTGGTCGAAGCCTAATATTGGGATAACGTGAAAAAGGGTTTAGGACAAGTACTATTTATCGGTGATCCACTGATATTTAGATGTAATTGATTGGTTTTGGTGAAACCTACATAGCACATGGATTGTCATTAGGGGAATTTTAAAAAATGCTTGTCAATTGAAAAATATCTAATTTTGATAATTCTTGTAAAACATGTTCAAATTTGATATCAAATTATCTTTTATACCCTCAATGAAAAATAATTTTTCTTTCTTTTCTTTTCTTTTCAATTTGTCACAAATTTCTTGAGAAAGTAACTTTCTTGAGAAGGTACAATAACACAAGATAATACTTAATGGGTAAATGTTATATTTCATTATCTATTAGGTAATAACCAAAGATTTTTTTTTTTTTTTTTTGTGCATAGAAATGAAGATGATGAAATAGAAAAATCATTAACTCACAAAAAAATTTACATATTTCGACTTCAAAGAAAATCATATAATTTTGTAACGAGAGATTTAATCACATCCACAATTCTCTATAGAAGGTAAAAAAAAAATTTCGAAATCATTTTTTTGTGTATTGATAAATTGAATTTAATAGTTATTGTGATATACATGATGTAAATGGATGATTAGATTTGTTAAAAAAAATTATTAGATATTTGGTGCAAGATTAATGTATCATTTTTAAATCAAATTCTTATTTATTGTTTTGTTTTTTCTCAAGTATGGTGTCATAACCCATTTAAATAACTTTGATGGATGAATTTGCAATGGTTGTCATGTATTGACAATGCCATTAATGGTTGAATAAATTCCTTGCAATAATGGTTGTTGAGGATGAAGAAGATGATAAATGCAAATGGTGAATTATCTGGCCGACATATCATTCTCGACATTTTATAAATGTCATGAACTACACTTCAACTATAATTCTTGACGTTGTTTCAAATATCGAGATTTCTGTTACAAACTTAGCGAGGCTACAGAATATTTTATTTTTACCATTGACCAAATTTCTTACAGGTAGCATGTTTGTTTTACGTATTTGTGTTAGCTAATCTTATTTATATTGATGACATGCATATATGGGAGATGTTATGAGATTTGTTGTCTCGTATGGTTGTAAATTCGTCAACATAGAGGACGGGTTGAAGTGGTTTGGGAACCGAATAACATCAATTCTTATTTGAAGTGACATTAAATATAAAGAGTTTGTCAATAAATTATTCGAAAAGCTTCATCTTGATTGAGTAAAATTTCGAATCAACCTAAAATTTAAAGTTCCGAACATGAATGTACCTCCTGTTGATGTAGCCGATGATGAGAATTTCCAATGGTACATTTATGTTCACACGCAAGCAGCCTTGTGTGTAATTGTAGATCAATATGATGTTGGAGAGCAAGAGGCGAATGCCGGAGTTGATCCTTCATCACCAACATATGAGGCATTGTATATGCATGAAGAAGTTGGTGTGTTCGAACTAGAAGAGCCACGAATGATTTCAGATATGAATGTCGACCTAGTAGAAGGAAATTCAAATATTGGAAATGCAAAGGAATCGGAAGATCAACGGGACATTGAGGATAATCAAATCTTTTTCAGCAAGAAATAACTACAGACAAGGCTTCGACTATAGGCTTTGACTGGAAGTTTCATTTCAAAGTTAAAAATTAGAATACCAGATCTCTCATTGTATGTTGCGTGGATACCAACTGCAATTGGCTATTACGAGCTTCGAAGATAAAGAATTCAGATATATTTAAGGTTCGGAGGTATATAGCTAAGCACACATGTTCTTTAGATGTTTGAAGGAATGCACACGTGCATGCAACTAGTGCACTAATTGGGCAACACATAATGCGACGATTGGATGATGCAAACCAACCGTACATTCCCGTTGGTATTATTGGGGATATCGAATGTGAGTTCGGTGTATGAATTAGTTACAACAAAGCCTGGAGGGGTAAATAGAAGGATCTTGAATGGCTCCGAGGTTCCCTAGAAGAGAGTTCTCAAAACTTTCCATCGTACTACCATGTGTTAACTGAGAAAAACCCTGGAATCGTTGCACATATTGAGCTCGACAACAATAACAAGTTCTTGTACTTTTTCTTAGCATTTGGGACGAGTATATGTGGCTTTCGAGATTACATGAGACCGGTCATTTGTGTTAACGGGAGTCATTTGAAGGGCCAATTCAAGGGAATACTATTAGTTGCTGCAGTACAGGATGCCAACTTACAGATATATCATATTGCTTGGGGAATTGTCGATGGAGAAACAAATGCATCCTGGAATTGGTTCTGCACGAAGTTGAAAGATGTAGTTGACGACTCAGAAAGGTAAGTGTTTGTATCGGATCGAAAGAAGAGCATTAAGCGAACAATATCCAAGTTGTACTCGATTTCTCACCACGGTGCCTACATGTGGCATATTGAGAAAAATCTTATCGCTAGGTATAACAGTACAATGTCGTGTTCTTGTTCAAGCGTGTAGCACTAGCATACCGCATATTAGAATTCAAAAAGCTGATAGGACATATTAGAACCATCCGACCAGCATTTGCTTCTTATTTGGAACGTGCTGGTATATCTTCATGGTCACATGCAAATTTTGATGGTAATCGGTACAACATTATGACGAACAATAGTGCGGAGTCCCTCAATTCAGTCCTCAGACGACAACTAAGTTTCCCAATAACCTCGTTGGTCGACAACATTATGTCTTTGATGCAACAGTGGTTTTTCGATAGGAGAACTGCATCTACCAAATGCCAGAGTACTTTGACACTGAAGCTGGAGGGAGAATTGAGAAAATAGTTTGATGCTGGTACAACATTACAAGTACGTCACTTGGATGAACTCGTGTTAGAGGTTGGTGTAGGCACGAACATGTGTACTTTCGACCTCATAGACAACACGTGTTCCTATCGAGAGTTCCAGATGCAGTAGATACCATGTGCTCATGCATCTCGAGCAGCTTGCACAAAGGAGAAATCACTTTATGATTTATGTTTCACGTACTACACCACTAAGTTCTGGCAAGCCATATACAACAAAGTCATTTATCCAACTGTAAAGGAGTCCGATTGGGTTGTTCTTCATGCGATTCGTTCCATTCATATTTCATCCCCAAATATACATCGACCACCAGGACGACCTCCTACCCAACGAAAATGGTCAAGACAAAAAAGGTCGATGAGCACGCGAAAATGTGGATGGTGCAGTGGTTACAAACACAACAGGCAAACGTGTAGGAATCCCGAACCATTAACTAACCCAGACACTTAAATGTTTTCTATATTCATGTTAACATCAAATTTGTCATTCATGAATAATATAATTTTGCATTTCTACGTTATTCTCACAGTTCATTTAAACGGTTTGCATGCTTATATAGAGGAGCAAAGCATGGTGTAATTACATTACAAGACTATACACCAACTACTACTCTATGTAACTACAATTGATTGACATTTGTTTGACATCATAGACCTTGTGCATGTTATGTGAATAGTAAATTTGTATTTATTACCAACATGCTTTGGTTGAAGTCAACGCCATACCTTATTACATTCACCATGAGAACTTTTTGTTAATGATGATGGATTTATAACACACCTCTTTGATTGAAATCTTACTGAGGAACTTCTACGTCTAATTGGTTTGACTTAGTCATTGACATTTCATGTTGTTCTCATCATTTCAAAATTTGTTATCGACATTTGGTCCATGTTTATCACAACACTTGACATTTCATGTATCTAGAATGAGATTTTATTCTGTTTTCATTAGTTCTATACATTTCTAACATTTTTCGACATTTGAAACGTTGTTTTCGACATTAAATACCTGTTATTCTCCACAATTGATATTTCAACTGTTAGGAACGACAATTCATAAATTGTACACAATATAATAACTGAAAAAGATGCAATAAGTTAAATAAAATACCGTTGTCTCCATTTCAATTCTACAGTTTATACTAAGAACTAAACCATCAACCAAAACATATGCCTAATGATTGTGTACAAAATGACGTTGCAAAAGGTTTTTCCAAAACGCACAATGCTATGCTCGACCAACATTATAAACTAACTATGCATCTCTCTTACCCTTTGTATGACCAGATCGTGTAAAATGAGTCCATGTGTTAGCATTGGGCATCCTGACCCTGACGAATCGATATTGAGATAACGGTGGAGCATTGACTGTAGGAGAATCTGTGATGGTGCCAACCACATCAGAGGACTTTCTAAACAAGTTATCGACGTTGCAAGCATCTATTTTAGATGCCTCGACATGCTGTCTATCAGCTGCAGTCTTGAGCAAGGAAAATTCATCAAAATCATTACGTTCAGGCATATCTCCATTGCTGAAATCACAACCAAATCCATCGTACTCATCACTCACATTGTGTTCCCCAATTTCTGTAACTACATCATTGAACCTACATTTCATTATACTTATCTGATCGGTCACATGGTCCTTCATGATGTACGCATGATCCCCCATTTTCTTTTCGATACAAATGAACCTCACGTTCATTTCCTCCATCAATTCGTCCAGCCTAATCTCAATCACATCCCTCTGCTCAGTTAACATAGCTCTTATCTCATCCGAAGACACATGCCTCACTGGTAGACGATTCCCCAAGCTACAAGATGATGGCAAGTCCTGGATTAGATCACAATGCCTTTCTTCTCCACCTTTATCATCACTGAAATCCTTCGAACGAAGTCCACTTGTGTTACCTCTCCTAGATTTCTTGCCTTGGTTGTTGTTCTGATCATTTCGTATCACTCACCTTCTGGTGGGCAATCTTATATTCAGTTGATTGAACAACGAGACTGTCCAAAACGTTGTCTGTAGCAGCTTCCTACATAACTAAATCAACAAAGTATGGTTGCAATTCTTCTTGAGCTATAGGGCTCAACGTTGCCCACAAGTGCACCTACAAAGGGAGGAAAAGTCATCAAAATCAATGATTATATATGCCGAAAGTAAGTGCAGTTATGTATGTAAATTGCTCACATGTGTTTTGTCAAAGAATGTTCTCGATTGAGGCTATTTCTTATCCCAGACCACCGCACCATCCTCAAAAGGTCGTCACCAATCTTGCTTGAGAATCGAGCTTCCAACTCTGGGATTACCTCGTACACCCATAATTATAAGACATTTATGATAGTGGTTACCTACGGAGATACATAAAAATGTGCAATGCATAGAAATGAAATAAATACGGACACATCTATACCTGAACAATAAAAAGGAATCCGTACAATGTGTAAGACATCATGTTACAATCGTCGACCTTTGCCTTTCTCCCCCTTTCACGGAGCAATGATTTGATAAGAAGTTTAAACTTATTGTCCCCCATGTGTAGGCAATGAAGAAATTCAAGTCGTCCATAATGGAAAGAGATTCAAGATGTATCCCCACATTTCGGTCTCTGGAATTGAGTACCCCTTCAATAATTAGTGCCAACCTAAGCTTGTAATGATCATTACGATTGGCACATTTCAAGAAAAACTTCTCCAGGTCGCTACCAGTTATTCGGTCTCTATTTGTAAACATTTTGTCCCGTAGCCGAGTTTTCTCTAGGATTTTCTCGGAAGCTAAACCTTTAGGTAATTCACCGCACTTCAAGCCAGTGATTAATGCGAACTTCGGCATTCCAAATCTTGCAAACCTTTGGTTAACCTTGAATCAAGCCTCGAAACATCTTGGGCAAATCACAGATCTATTCACCATTTCATAAACTAATTGTGCAGATAGTATGAGCTCCGGCAACTTCACAACATGTCCTATGCAACTTTCCTCGAACATAGTCTTTTCTTGATCATCGAATTAATTGGGGACAACTGTTACATACTCGGTGTTGCTAACCTGTGAAATTTGGGCTGGAACGCGCTCTTCCTCCAAAATTTTGTATCGGTGCGAGGAAGTCATCTACAAATAAAAAAAATGAAAAATAAAACAAGATAAGGTAATAGAATAAAACAAAATTGATTTTTAAAAGATATCGTTCGTTTGTTGCCTTTTAACTTCAAATTCAAATAAATTTTCAGCAAAATCGATAAATATTCCAACAACTGAATCCCTTCCAAGGGTTTTACTATAATCAACCAACAATAATTAAAAAAAAAAGACATAGTAATCAACTATCGTTGGTCAAATTTTGGTCAACCACCAAAAGGACTCCATCTTAAATGTTAAGCAACATTTTATAGCCTTAAATTCTATTGCAGGAACATTGATCTTACACAAATATATGGAAATATGGTACATATAAAAATTACCAATAGAAGTGCTCTACTAAGACAATCATAACAACATAACTGGTAGAATTAACTACTTCAAGGAAGATAAATGCAGATTTTTACACTTACACAATTATTAATTTCTTAAAAATTGGAGAAAGAGTCACTGCAAACAATTTGCAAGCGATTGTGAACACTAAGAGGTGATGAAATGCAAAACATAGGCAACCTACTTAAATAAGTTTTTATATGTGGATCCATTATGACAACTTATGTTTTCTCTGAAAAGAGCTTATGCCCAATCAAATTGCAGCATCTCTTCAATGACCACAATGAGAAACTCACTAAACTTTAAAATGTTCCGAAGAATGAATAGATTAAATCATGCGATACAAAATTCAGTCGAAATTTTAAATAACAATCCAATAAGTAAAAATACACTTAAAGCATCCTCCTCTAGCTTGTAAAATACACTTAAAGCATCCCCATCTAGCTTATGTTCATCAAAAAGTTGGAATATATCTTGTGCATGTTACTCTCTGTCGTTCTCTTTAGTCAAAATCGCATTAGGATTTGAAAGTGGTTTAGCAACGGAAAGAAGAAACTCTTTCTCCCACCAGTACATACAGTCTCCATTTCATCTGATGATTGTTGTTTCTACTTCTTGTTTTGCTATTAAGTGAGCTACATTAATGTTTCATATTCTGCTATACCAGTAGGTGATGTTATGTCAAAATTGCTTCTTAGATACAACTTTATGAGCTTCACTAGTCATGCAAGATGCTTCAAATGCGGAGAAGGTGGACCCAAGAGTGTTCACGAGGATGATGTTGAAATCAAGAAAGGAGATTGGATTTACTCTAAGTAAGTTCTGAATTCCTTAGTAGGTGGTATAACTCTATTCTTGGTGAGTGCTAACTGAGTTTTTAGAAACTTAATGTTTTTAATATTAGAGTGATCGTAATGTCAATTGATTATGATATCATGTGAAAAATAATTGTTAGAAACCTGCCATATTAAACTTTTGCATGCATATAACTTGAAGGCATGCTACTAGAGCTGGTGCTTTCTATAGCTGCCATAAAGAATATGATGAGCTATCTGTTTGGTGCAGACGATTTTGATATAGATATATATGGCATGCATCTAAATTCATGTATAGAACTGTAATATTTTTTGTCATCTTTGCATTGGGAGGCTCTGATGTTCAGCTCTTAAATTGAACTACGAAGATTATTTTTACTAACTTAACATGCTATATTACACATTTACTGAGACTTAAATACTTCCAATCATTTAGCTATCGAACTTGTTAATTTCTTTGTTCTTGCCCTTGGCCTAACATGGTTCTAGGAATGACTATCCTCAAGGTTCAAGGCACAATATCAGCCTAACTCCCACCTCCACTTCCACCCCACCCACCCCACCTCGCCTCGCCTCGCCTCCATATATGATGTTCTAATTTGGCCTAGACCTTATTTAGAACTTTTTGCTTCACAGTTTACTTATGGAGTTATATGCATAAATATTTGTTTTGTTGAAAATGATATATGGAATTACATAGCACAGCATAATTACTTCCGCAAGGAGATTAGGAGGGTCTTTTGTAGAAAATTTCAATAAGTTGAAGTTGTAAATTTCAACAGAGCCAAAATAAGATTCTACCAGAGTGGAGAAATTCACTAAACTTTAAAATGCTCCAAAGAATGAATAGACTAAATCCTGCGATACAGAATTCAGTCGAAATTTTAAATAACAATCCAATAAGTAAAAATACACTTAAAGCATCCCCCTCTAACTTGTTGTTCTTTCTTCTTCTGATCAATAAAAGCCAGAAATTTTATTTAAACATATACTCATGACTTAGAGTTATGTATGCCAGAGAGTAGCTAAGACTCTCAAGCCTTGATACTTCTCATATTTCTAGGACTATGAAAAATTTAAATGACCCAATGCATTGTTCACGAAAATATTGGTTTGTTTTAAAACCACCGCAATTGTACAGTTCATAACACGTAATAAAGTGAAATTTAGAGTTTCGAATATTGTTCCCACAAGGATTAATTTAGTTCAGTTTTTCTACCTTGACCTTAACTGAATCAAGAAAATATTGTTTTTATGTTGTGATGAAAATTATGACTAAGCTAATTTACTAAAGTGATTGCAAGTAAACTAATTGAACGGCTGTCTTAACCCGTGGTGTATCTTAACTCTCTTTAGTAGATGTCTCTATTGTCTGTTCAGTCTATTCCACTTGCTCCTCATCTGAAAAAAGTATTGTATCTTTAGTCGCGACAGGTCTCTTGACTTGAATTTTCGGCAATTGTACTCCACTCCTAGTGGTGATTTCGTTCACAGATGGATCGTTAATTCTTTCATTCCCCAAAACTCGTATGGCCATTACATGCTCCCTTAGATTAATCTCAATATTGCATGGTAAGGTACCTGATACTCTACTTGTCATAAAAAGGGCTATCTGTCCCATCTATGTCTCCAAATTCTTAATAGCAGCACCCTGATTTTGGCAATTTATTTCAGTTCTTCTCGTGAACTGGTTAGTTGTTTCCATGTATTTATTCATCTTTTCCATGAGTTTTGCAAACATCTTCTCCAA
>CAIGRN010141322.1:0-11552 GCA_903798345.1 Fraxinus anomala
ATGGATGACGCTGTGTCTTTCCATCCATATTTTCAATTTTATAAGTCCCAGGTTGTACTTCTTCTTTGATGCGGTAGGGGCCTTCCCAGTTGGTATCTAGTCATTTTCCATTGGTAGATAGCCAACTTTACTTGAGAATCGTCCCTCATTTCTTCAAGGAGGTCGAGCTCGCATCTTTTCAACTCGTCCTTGTATATTTCATTGAAATGAATGAGACGAGGGGATGGCAGACCCATTTCAACTGGGCTCATAGCCTGGGCTCCAAAAGCCATAGAGAAAGGTGTTTCTCATGTAGTCGTTCTACTTGTAATTTGGATGGCCCATAGGACTTGAGGTAATTCGTCAACCCATGCCCATTTAGAAGCATCGAACTTTCTCTTCAGCATGTTTTTGATTGTCTTGTTAACAGCCTCCACCTGTCCATTAGCCTTATGGTAATGTGGGGAGGAGAAATGTTTTCTGATGCCCAGCTCCTTTGACCTTCTTGTTGTCAAATTGTCGCCTTTTATGCGAGACAATAGAATGGGAAATTCTGAACAGGCAAATGATGTTCTTCCATAGGAATTTAGAAGTATTTGCCTCAGTGATCCTAGATAGGGATTTGACTTCTACCCATTTAGTAAAGTAATCAATGGCGACAATTGCGAAATGGGAGTTGCCACTCCCTCTAGGTAGGGAACATATAAGATCAATCCCCTATTCGACATATGTGGATTTTTCTCTCCCTATGCATTGGAGTAAGGGCAAGGAGAAGCCTAGTTTATGTACTACATCGTCTTGAAAAATGAAATGATCGCCTCGTCTTCTAAGCTAATGTGCCTCCTCTTTTTCAAAGGGTAATATCTAGTTCTTGAAGAAAACTATTATTGGCTTCATCCATAGTGGGGTATCTTCGAACCACATCACATCTTTACCTGTAGTGATAGAGGGTTTAGCAAGGTGTTCTATGGGCACTACAGTGAGCAGTTCAGAGTCTTTACTGCTGGCCAATTTTGATAGAGCATCGACATGAGCATTATCTGAACGTGGGATTTGTACCAACTCGAATTTTTCAAATTTTGGAATAAGCTTCATGACCAGGTTCAGATAAACAGACATGGACTTATCTCTGTTCGAGAAATTGCCATGAACCTGGCTAATTACCAGCTGGGAGTCGCTACTGATCATTAGTCTCTTTGCTTGCACTTATTTGGCCAACCTGAGGCCAGCTAGGAGAGTCTCGTATTCTGTTACATTGTTTGTGGCCTTGAAGCTGAACCTCATGCCACAATTCAGCTTATGTCCTTCTGAACTAATTCGGACCACTCATACTCCAAATCTAGTGTCTCTCGATGAGCCATCAACAAAAAGGTTCCAAGTGGGGGGGTTTGGCTTGTTCCATCTCATCTTCCATTTCTAGAACATGGGTGAAATCTGCCACAAAATCTGCTAAGGCTTGTCCTTTAATAGTGGCCTTTGGTTTGAATACAATATCAACTTGCTAAGTTTCACAGCCCATTTTAATAATCTTCCCGAAGTGTTGGGCTTTTGCAGCACTTGCTTGAAAGGAAAGTTGGTAAACACGTGTATTGCGTGAGCCTAGAAATATGGCCTTAAACAGTCACCAAAGAGAGTGCTAGCTTCTCCATGTCTGGATAGTAAGTCTCTGTTGCCAAAAATACTTTGCTTATATAACAAACAAGTAGCTGGTGACCACCTTCTTCTCTTACAAGGACTAAACTCATTGCGTCAGGGGTTACTGCTAGATATATCTACAACGGTTAGTCAGCCTTGGGTTTGGAGAGTAGGAGAGCCTGCTCCAAGTGATTTTTCAGCTCTTACACGGCTACCTTGCATTCTTCGGTCCACTGAAACTTATTTCCTCCCTTCAACACTTTGAAGAAGGGCGGGCATTTATCCGTTGCCTTTGAGACAAAGCAGTCAACGTAGCTACATGCCAAGTGAGGCTCTGCACCTCTTTAGGTTTTTTAGGTGACCTCATTTCAATCAAAACTTTGATCTTCTCTAGGTTGTCTTCAATGTCTCTTTAGTTGACCTTGTAGTCTATAATTTTTTCGGATGCAACTCCGAATGTGCATTTCAGGGGGTTATGTCTCATCATGTACCTCTATAATACTTGGAATACCTCTTCGAGGTGTTTGACATGATCTTCTACCCTCAAGCTTATCACCAACGTATCGTCCACATATACCTCAATTGTCTTTCCAATGAGGTTGGTGAACATCTTGTTGCAAGTTTTTGATAACTGGCCCCTACGTTTTTCAACCCAATGGGTATGACCTTGTAGCAATAAAGACCCTTGTCCATTACGTACGACATATGCTCTTCATCACCTAAGAACATCTAAATCTGATTGTATCCAGAGTAGGCATCCATGAAGCTAAGTAGTTCGTATCCTACTATTGAATCCACTAACTGATTTATCTGAGGAAGGGAAAAACTGTCCTTGGGGAAAGCTTGATTTGGGTTTGAGAAATCCACACATACTTTCCACTTGCCACTGTGCTTTTTTACTAGGACAGGGTTAGTGACCCACTTTGGATACACTAATTCCTAGCTAAAGCGATTATCGTTCCATTTCTTTACTTCACTCCTTAAGGCTTCATACCTCTCTAAAATGAATGCTCTTCTTTTTTGTCTGTGAGCTGTAGCCTTAGGATCAATTTTCAAGTGGTGGCAGCTGAATTTTAGGTCAATGCCAACTATGTCTTCATGCTTCCATGCGAAGATGTCCAAGTTTTGGCTCAAGAAGCGTTTCACCTTTTCCTTAGCATCTAGTGGCAAACCTCTTCCAACCTTCGGGCATTTGGAGGGATCTTAGAGATCAACTTGGAAACTCTCCAATTCCTCTATTAGGGTTGTTTGAGGTTCGCAATCGATGATGCAAGGGTCCAGTTCCTCCAAATTAGCTGTTTCTACAGCAACTCTCCCTTCTTTAGTAAACACTCGAATTTTGGAATAGCCTCTTCTTCAGAGGTTTTTATGACTCCAAGGACCGCTTCTTATTCAGAGATGTCCATCATTTCGATGTCGCTCCCTTGTTCAGGGACATCATCCATGTCGACGTCTGTCAGGATTATGTTGGCACTCTTGGGTTTTGCTTTCCTAAGGGAATTTGAGTAGCATTCCCTTACATTCCTTTGGTCGCCTTTGACCGTAGCGATGCCATTCTCCGTTGAAAATTTCATGCGTAAATGGTGAATGGACGAAATGGCCAATAATTCTTTCAATGTCGGCCTCCCAAGCACTCCATGGTAGGTGGAGGAGTTATCGACCACCAAACATTCCATAAAATGATAAGCAGTTAAGGGTGCTAATTCCATCTCTATTGCTAGAGAGATTTTACCCCTTAGGATGATGTTGTCGCCATTGAAGCCATACAAAGGTAAATTCATTCGGGTTAGTTCGCAGTCAACTTCCATTTTATCAAATGTTGCTCCAAAGATGATGTTGACATAACTTTCATTATCTACTTGTATTCTTTTTAGGCAATTGTGGGCTACAATGACCCTCATCACTAGGGCATCACAATGTGGGTAATGCACACCAACCGAATCATTTTGGGAGAAAGTGATGGGTTGAGCCCTTCTCTCGGTGGAAGGTCGGTTGTTGCTTACTACAAAGCTCGCCATAGGGAGATCACTTCCTTCCCTCGCATAATTTCTTTGAAATGTTCTGGATTCTTCCCCAATATACGTGCCTCCAAAAATTGTATCTATTTCTCTGTTTTGTTCACGGCCAATATCAGCTGGGGGACATCTTCTCTGCCTTTGACCAACCCTGGGTTATCATTGTCTCTCCTTCGAGGGACATTGTCTCTATTAAGGCGCCTCGCCTCATCATTTCTAGGCTGTTGATTCTACCTAGAAAGGGCATCTCTTCGGAGGCGCCTATTTCTACATTGATTTGTGTTCTGGGGGTGCATTGCAATATCTTTGC
Organism: Fraxinus anomala; assembly: GCA_903798345.1. Lineage (NCBI taxonomy): Eukaryota > Viridiplantae > Streptophyta > Magnoliopsida > Lamiales > Oleaceae > Fraxinus > Fraxinus anomala. The sequence goes on from CAIGRN010141322.1 coordinate 3,940, forward strand.
ACCCAGCAATACAGTGGCTAATGTATCGAACCGTTTTTATATAAAATTACATACTTAAGGTTTAATCATATGCAGTAAGTAAACTAAAAGAAACACAAAAGAATTAGCATGTAAAACCTCTATCTTAAGATTGTTGGATCAACTGCTGTACAATTATATTCCGCTAACCAAAAATATTTGCATGTAAAGATGGTAAAATTTCGACATACACATGCAAAATATTGAATCGAATATTTACTTACCGCAAGATATGCGCACAAATATCCACATACTGGTATGAAGAAATTAGAAGGAAATAAAATGAAGTGAGCTATACAAATGCAAATATCCTTAAAACGGATTTCATCCATTGCACTGGTGCTAACAAAATTAAGTGAACACCTATCTCTTAAGATACAACGCTTCTTCTAAAATTAACATACACAATATTAACTTTATCAAGAGAACTAATGCTTGACTATACTTTTCTACAATGAAAGATATCGAATACTAAATATCGAACATGAAACTCAAAAATAATATGAAAATTATTTTGACAAAAGTTAGATAAGGAAAAATTAGAAATCAAACATTTAAAATTGATTTGGAGTGAAAAAAAATGGAATTAAGAGGCTCCTATTTATTTATTTATTTTTAAGTGTATGTTCGAATGGTTGCATCTTTTGGCATAAATTAATTTTAACCATTAGATTGCACAATTTCATATTTAATGGTGTATATTGCATCCGTCAAAAGATAATGATTTTTCGCCTTGAACCTTTTTGAATAGTAAAACACATTTCAAAATAACATAACTATTTGATATACACCCCTTAAAATTGAAGAGTCGCAACTAGTCATCACACCAATTGGAGACTTTTCCAATTCACGCCTATAAAAATATCTCGTAATTCCAACAGTTACCACCTTCACCGTCAATAGCCATACCTAGATGGTCACTTTTATTAACAATGTCATTTGCATTATTCCCATTGTGAACATCACTCAAACCACTTTCCCAACAAACATTGGTGCCAACAAATTCTAGCCTTATTACCTTGATCATGGGATGCAACCTCTGGTTCCTCTACAATTTCTTCAATAACAAACATTGACTATACCCATTGGCTAATCATCTTTTACAATATCACTAGGCTCTTTGACCACATACATTGACTCAACAATGTTGTCCATAATTACTTCTATACCATGTTTCAGCTCTGTAATGTGTATTGCCTTATCAATGCTACTACGCCATGTGAGACTCATTCGTGGTGGAATAAAATAAACCTCAGTTATCAATTATCTGCTGAGGTTTTTAGTCATAAAAAGCACACCTTCATGTGTCATCAAAACCATCCATTAAATTCATTATTGGTATCCTGAAGATGTAATCTATATATATATATTTCCCCAATTGTAACTGTTGGAAATATTGCAACAGTAGAGAGAAAATAGATGAAGAAAAAAAGGCCAAAACTTGGAATGGAATTGCAAGACTTGAACACGTGAGCAAACATTGTCTTCAATGATATTTGTCTCCTTTCCAATTGCTTTAAGGATTTTTGACAAATAGTTTGAATGATTAAACAAGCATATTGTGAAGAACACCAAAGCAAAAAGGGTGTTTCTTCAATATGAACAAATGAAAACTTAAAGATGAATATGTATAGAATTATGATAATTTTTTCAAAGATTATATGGATTGATTGTATACTAAAATCATGCTTGATATAAAAACAAAATCACATTTTTATAGTTTTTCATCAACGCATCTCAAAATTGTTCGAATTTAGTATAAAAAGATGCAACAATTCAGCCAAAGGCCACCAATTTTAAGGGCACGTTTGAGCCCCATTTTTGGTGTAGAATTTATTTTGAAATAGTAGATTGATGAGAATGTGTGGTTAAAAAATAAGAAAAACATCATAGTTTGCGTGTAATATTATTTTATTGAAAAATGAATAGTTGAAAAGAAGAAAGAAAAATATATTTTAGAAAAAATGAGGATCAAACAAGGACTAAATCTAGAAACCAGCCTAACGACTTGTTTCCAAAAACATGCGATTGCGTAGGTTATTGCCATGTGGCCGCATGGCAATAGGCCTTTTGGCCTCGGGTGACTTTGGTGTGCCCCATGCGACCACGAGCCAAAATGACCTATGGGGTCGAATGGTTTGAAAACCATTTCCCAATTTTGGCAATCCAATAATCAATCCCTCATTTGGCCCAATAAAAGTCCACAGTCACTTGATTTTGAACAAAAGAATTATAACAATAACCGTCTTGTTCAAAATCAATGTTAATCACATATTCAAGTATCAATACTTTTAATTGAACTTTTGAGAGAGAAACTCTAACTCTATATTAAGGCAGCACCACCTCGAAGTTCACATATGTAAAGTTCTTCCAGTATCTCTGTTACCTTGGAAATACTTATACCCTGTACTGAACTTCATAAAGAGTTTTATAACTCATCCCTCCAATCGTAACAAATAACACTATTCATCAAGGATAGGTTTTTAAATGAGTTAATAGTACTGAAACATATCCACTTATCGAATGACTTGTTATTACCCGATGAACCTAGATATACTTATTTAGTATATTTTGATAGGGTTGCTATCATTGGTGAATTTTTAATCAAGCAGTTTCAACCCTATCCTTCTTGATGTTAATATTACTAACTCTCTTGTAAGAGATTTAGTCAACGGATTAGATATGTTCTCACTAGACTTAACATATATAAGAGAAGTTATTCCATACTTGATTAAATTTCTCACATACTCATGTCTTAGACTCATTTTTAGACTTTCTATTATATATTTCGTTATATGCTCGTACTAGAGTGGCTTGTCTATCACACAAAATAAGAATTGAAGAAATATCCTTTGCACCTAAAGGAATTTCATTAAGAAGATCTCTTAGCCACTCAACTTCTTTTCCTATTTCAGCCAATGCTACAAACTCCGACTCCATTATCGAGTGTGTAATGCATGTTTATTTCTTAGACTTCCAAGAAGCTACACCACCTACAAGAGTAAACACCAACCTGTAGTAGACTTGTTTTCTTTCGCACTCGATATCGAACTAGTGTCGGTATATCCTTCTAGGATAGTCGGGAACATTGTATATTTTAGTTAAAGGTTTTTAGGTTTCTTCAAGTAACCAAGAACCTTCCCTAAGGCCTTCCAATGTTTCAAACTTGGATTGCCAGTAAACCTACTTAGTTTATTCATGGAAAATGCAATGTTTGGTCTTGTACATTGTACCGCGTACATAAGACTTCCAATTGCACTTGCATGTTCGATTTTAGCTATTGCTCTTCCATCGTTCTTTATTAACTCAATACTTGGATTCATCATGGTATTTGCCTTTTTAATGTTCAAATATTTGAACTTATTTATCACATTCTCAACAAAATGTGATTGATTTAATGTATGAACCCCACTATCCTTTTTAACTTTAATGTTAAGGATAGTATCCAGTAGTCCAACATCCTTCATGTTGAACGTAGAGGATAAAAACCTCTTTGTTTCTTTAATCTCTTCTATGTTATTGCTGATGATCAAAATATCATCCACATAAAGACATACAAATGTAATTATACTATCATTTTTTGGTATAACAAACCCTTCAGATTATTCCATATAAACCCCCTTCTCAAGATCCTCAATTAGGAACGTGTTCTTGACATCCATTTGAATAATATGGAAATCATGTATTGATGCTAATACAAATAATATAATCAGCGACAAGAGCATATGTGTTAAAATAGTCAATTCCTTTCTTTTGTCAATATTCTTTAACTACTAATCTAGTTTTATATGTATTGAGTGTTCCGTCGAAATTATATTTCCTTATACATAGCCATTTACAACCAATGAATTTAGATCATTTTGGTAAATCAACAATTTTTCAAGTGTTGTTTGATATAATAGAATCCATTTTATCATTTATTGCATCTTTCCAAAATATGCAATCTCTAGAGGATATTGCTTCTTTATAAATCTTAGGATCACTTTCAACTTAAAGAATAAAAGGAATTATTCTTACAATATCCTTCATATCTCTCTCCATTAAGTAGAGAGAAATAAGTTGGAAATCTATTTCACCCGATCTTAAATATTTTCTTTTTTGACTCTTTTGCTTCTTCAAATTTCACTGGGTAGTTCAACATCTCTCATAGATGTTTCTACTTGTGATTCTTTAGAAGCCGGAATGCCTATACGAGTTTCATTTTGAGAATTTCTCGTTGTTAATACATTTTCGAAGAACTCCACATCCCTAGATTCTATTATAACATATGATTATAAGATTAATAACCGATAGGCCTTCCCATTTAAAGCATATTCTACAAAGACACATTTAATACTTCTAGGGCCTAATTTGGTAATCTTAGAATTCGTGTTCTTGCAATAAGAAAGATACTTAAAACACTCTGAAATAATTTATCTTTGGTTTCCTACCTTTCCATATCTTATATGGAGAACCTTATTCTTTTTCAAAAAAATCCGATTTACTATATGACAAGCACTAAGTAAAGTTTCACCCCACAAATTAAATGGTAATTCAACATTTAATAACATGGCATTAATCATTTCTAAGAATGTCATATTCTTTGTTTCTGCTTGACTATTTTGTTGAGATGTACGTAGTGCAGAACATTATGCCATTTTGTTCACAAAATGTTGAATTCAATTGAGAAGTACTCTCCACCTCTATCACTTCTCAGAGTTTTTATTTTAGTTTCTAATCGATTTTCAATTTCAGCTTCATATACTTGGAAAGCATTAAAGGCTTCATCTTTATATTTCAATGAATATACATAAGTATACCTAGAACTAGGGGTGTTAATAAGTCGAGCCGCGAGCCGAAACTTTTTGCTCGGGCTCAACTTGAGTAAAAATATTTCGAGCTTTTTTTGGCTTTTTTTGGCCCGAGCCAAGCAAAAGCTCGGCCAAAATATTTAGGCTCGACCCAAGCTTTCAGCTCGGGCCTTAGCGAGTCGGACCGGCTTTTTTTTTTTTTTAATTCATGACAAATCTAAATTTTTTTAAAGAATTTAAAATTTGTGCAATTGATAATCAAAATAATGATTTTTATTAGAGTAATCCTCAATAGTACATAATTTGACCATTGTTTCACTAAAATAGCCTTGATCAACAAACTACCCATTTCGGGTTAATAAAAGTTTTCCCAACTCAAATACAGATTTTATTCCCGATTTTTCCAAAAGAACTCCACTTGCTAAGTTTCTATTAATTTCTGGTACATGAAGAACATTGGTCAACGTAATCTTCTTTCCTGGAGTGAAGATAATTTCAATGTTCCCTTTGCCAATCACTTTAGATCATCCTTCATTTCCTAATTGAATTTCTTATCCATCAACAATAGCATGATAAGTTTTGAAAAGTGACTTATTATAATAAACAATGATTGTTGCGCAAGTGTCATACCACCAACCTGGAACTTTGCTTTGAATTATATTGATTTCGCTCAATATAACGATAATCTCTTCAACAGAGTTTACATTTTCCTTCTTCTTTTGTTACTTTTTATGCCTGCAATCTCTTGCATAGAGTCCCAACTTTTTACAAACATAACAAAGTCCATTGAACTTGGTTTTGAACTTCCCTTGATCCTTTTTAGGACCAAGAAACTTCTCTTTCTTTTTGTGTTTGTTGGAGTAATCAACATTGTCCATGACATTGGCTTTTGAAGAGCCAGAATAAGAACTTTCGCTCTTATCTCTTGCCCTTGATTCTTCCTCTATGTGAAGATGATTTTGTATTTGTTCCAAAGAAAAAAATTTCGAATTGTGAAGAATCTTTTTTTTTTTATATCCTTTCGAAGTTCTCCGGAGTTAAGCAAATATTGCTCCCACTTGAAAAGATTCGGAAAGTTCAATATTCACTGCTTTTAATTTATTGACAATGATTTGTAATTCTTGAGATAATAAAGGAATATTATCAAGCATTTTGAAATCAAAGTATTTAAAAATTAAGAATTTCTTGGTACCTTCCTTCCCAATCTTATATTTAATTTCAAATGCATGCCAGATTTACTTTGCCGAAATAGTGTTTGTATAAAGAACATACAAGCAATCGGAAAGTGCATTGAAAATGTGACCGCAACAAATTAACTCATCCTCTTGTCTTTTCTTTTTCTCGGCCCTTATTTCTTTAGAATCTTCATTGGTTGTTTTAGCAATTCAGCCAAAAGCCACCAATTTTAAATCCGGAAACAAGCATAACGGATTGTTTCCAAAGCCATGCGGCCGCTTGGCAATAGGCCTTTTGGCCTCAAGTGGTTTGGTGTGCCCCATGCGATCGGGAGCCTAAATGGCCTATGCGGTCTTATGGTTTGGAAACCATTTCCCAATTTTGGCAATCCAATAATCAATCCCTCATTTGGCCTAATAATGGCCCACTCTCATATGATTTTGAACAAAAGAATTAGAGGAAATTACAAAAAACCAGGTATTTAAAAATTGTTTTTTAAAAATCAGGTCCAAAATTTATTTATGTAAAAATCAGGTAATATATTAAAACCCTAATTAATAACCCTAATTCACTAATCTTCACCTCTCCATTTCTCTCGTCTCTCTCTCTCTCTCCATCACTCCCCTTTCCTCCCTCTCTTCTTCCCCTATCTCTTTCTCTCATCTCAATCTCTCTCTGTCTTCCTCTGAGCGGCGCTGCAGTGAGCGATCGCTGGCCTACAAAGACATTCTCTGGCACGGAGAAGCCGTGCACAGTGACTCTGCACAAATCGACGGTGGTGTTTGTTTATCGTCGCTGCGCGCGGCTTCTCCGTGCCTGATCGATAGTGGTGGTTGTGGTGCTCAAATAACGATCGCCTCCACGCTTCATTGTGCAGTGGCGGTTGGCAGTCTCTAAGCAGCGTTGCGACGCTGCAGAGAGTCTGTCGACGCTGTCGTTATTCTTTTTTTTTTTTAAATTTTTGTTGTGGTGGTGGTGTTTGCGCCGGGGTGTGGTGGTGGTGTTTATGTTGGTTGTGTTGTGGTGCAGATGTGGTGTGGTGGGTTGGTGGGTTTAGATCTGGTTGGTGGTGGTGGTGGTGAAAGTGTGTGTGTTGTGGGTGCGGTTCTCTTCACCGACGGTTGAAACATTGATGGCGGGTTGGTGGTGGTGATAGTGGTGAGGTGGTGATGTTGTGGATTGTTGGTGTTGGTGGTGGTGGTCGCGGCGGCGGCGGTGACGGCGACAAGATGAAGAGTGTTTGTGACAACTATTTGATTGATTTGTGACCAAGTATTGGTGGTAGATGGGGATCAGGGTTGGATTTTTGATGTATGCGACCAACTATTTGGTTATCTGTGACTAACTGTTAAATCGTAAACTTAAAATTTGATAATTTGTGACCAAATATTTGAAAATATATGATCGATAGATAAATTGTGACGTATAAATTTCTTGATCTGTGACCTATAATTTTTTTGATTTGTGATCTCGAAATAATCTGTGACCTCGAAATTTGAAATATGTGACCGACAAATAAATTGTGACCTTTAAAATTTTTGATTTGTGACATCGAAATAATTTGTGACCAATTAATTTGACAATATGTGACTAATAAATAAATTGTGACCTATAATTATGTAATTATGA
>CAIGRN010141393.1:0-25522 GCA_903798345.1 Fraxinus anomala
AAAATTTTAGCACGATCAAAAATTGATTCGGTGGAACCATGATTCACCAAACGTGCATGCCATCTACAAAAACTAGAATAAGTTTTTGGCCAAGTGTGAATACCTCTATCGCGAATCGACTTCAGCGGTAAGGAGTTGTTTTCAGTGCAAGGGAATAACTGACCCGTCGTTGTCCGTTCGACTGATTCAGCATCATTAAAGGACGTGCCGAGATAAAACTCCTGAAGATCAGGGTTGGCTTGCGAAAGAAAGTTTGAGTTTATGTACGGCCGAGTAAGAAGGTTTTCGAAGTCCTCGAAACTGAAGGAATCAGCGGAAGGAGTTGTTGAAGTTGCCATTTGGTGAGAAATACGAACTTCGTGAAAGGTTCTTGAGAAGCGTAGTGAAGAAGTAAGACGATGAACAGTGATCTTTATAGAACGCACGATGTACAAACGTGAAGATAATGGGGCGATGAAGTGACGTGTCTTTCGGGTTTATAATGGTTTGTAACGTTACACCTTTTCAGGTTGTAGAAGGAAATAATGATTGAAATTCTTGAAATTTCGAATATTGTCGGAAAATATAAGGGAAGAATATGGCAAATGTTAATAATTGATATTAATTTTGCCATATTGGGGGGTAATTGTTGACACACAAAAAAGTGTAGCTCAAATTTAAATGGTTCAAGGAATAAAGCCCAATTCGAAAATCCAGAACAAAGGCCCTAATGAGACCATTGATAAATGCAAAAGAGGTCCCATAACAAAGTAACGTCATCGCCCAAGCTGACAAGTCGCCCAAAATCTGAGCGAATAGAGTGCCCTGCGGTCGCCCAGAATGAATGAGCGCGTTCTCGTCCAAACCTTCGAGTCGCCCAAAATCTTAGCAAACATGAGATATCATAGTCATCCAAAACAACAGTTATTGAAGCAGTTATTGAGTAATCCATTTACGCTCCACGATCCAAAGATCTCAGTTGTAGACAGTTGAAAAACAAGAATCGTGGTGTCAGTTAGAGATGACGTTTCACGACAAATCAGCCATCATGAAGAAAGTGGGTAGTTATAGAACACCAAGCGGTTTCCAAGCAGTTCTTCACAAATAAACTATCAAAAGAGTATAAAAGGAAGAGAAGACATAGAAGAAAAGGGATCGAATCAAACACTCTCAACAGAGAATATATAATTTCAATTTCTTAGTTTAAGCTTTAAAATTCTTCTTTTAGTACTCGTATGATTGCGCCCCTTGAAAGCATTCTGTTCATTTCCGAATTGTATATCTTTGCCAAATAAAACACCAATTTTGAGACTTTGTCTCAAGAGGTCTGTTCCTTACACAATCGTCTGAAGATTTTTTAATTGTTAGCGACTATCCGTGCGAAGCAATCACACACATATTCAAATGAGCCCAAAGACAACCTTCTCAACCAGAGCGCGGGGCGTTATATTTGCTTGAGCAACATTGGCTAAGGGTCCGTTTGCAAGAGTGGAATTTGGGTGGAATGAAAATGAATTTCAGGGAATTGAAAAAAAACCTGGAAACCATTTGTCCACCTAAATGGTTTCCTTCATTTCCTTCAATTGGTGCAATTGTGGGTGGAATTAGTTTTCCAAGACAAACAAAACCAATAAAACAACAATTTCCATGGTGGAAAAAATTCGGTTGATTGTAAGGGTGGAAAATGGGTGGAAAGAAAATGAATTTCAAAGAAAGTAATTGTCTAGAAATTATTTTGCAGAGAATTGTTAATTAAGTGTGTTTGATTGATATAATTTTCCACCCGAAATTTTTTTAAAATTTTGTGTTCGTTTGATTTTGTTTTACATAGAAATTATCTATTAAAATGATAATTTTTCCACAATTGACTATAAAATTTGTTTCCATTGCCAAAAAGTAAAAAAAAAAAATCATAAAAAATATTTTTTTATTAAAGTTTAATGTTCGTTTGACTTTGTTTTACATGAAAATTATCTACTAAAGTGAATTTTTTTTTTATAATTGATTATGAAATTTGTTTTTATTGTAAAAATAAATAAATAAATAAATAAATGATACTAGAACCTGAAAAATGCCCTAAAAACAAGGAAAGAGGGCGCGTGGGTGGGGCAAGGAGAAAATTTTTTCTTTGCCAAATTTGACTAATCAAACACTACATTTCTTGGAAAATGAAAAACGTTAGTTGTGTATCAAACACAACCTAAGTGTTCGTGAACATTTTGTCGCATTTTGTCTCGGTTGTTAAAGAGTTTGGGGTTGGGTTGGGGTGGGGTGGGGTGGAGTGGAGTGGGATGGGGTGGGCCTGGATGGGGAAGATGACTTTTGATTTGGGATCTAGATTTTAATTATTTTGATTTAATTATTTTATATATATAACAAAAAATACTATTTTAATTGATTTTGGAATTTATGTGTACTTTTTAAAAATTTTGGGACTATATAGTTACAATTTGTTCTTTATTTTTTTTGTTTTATTTAAATAATGATAGTAGATTTGTCATTTTATAATTTTTTATTGAGAAATTATATAAAATTTGGAAAAAATAATATTTTTCGCAATAAAACGTCTAAATAGATGTCGAAATGCAAAAATTTTAAAAGCAGTACGTAATATGCTAATAAACCTTTGAAATAAAATGAAGTTTAACGACTATAAAGTTTCACAATGAGATAATGATGGCTGTTAGTCAAGTAAGAGCAAAATGGCGTCGTTTCAAAGCAATAGCCCAATGATATGCATTTTGGTTTCAAATAAACCTAAAGTAACAATAAAATAAAATAAAAAAAGATCGAACAGATCCCATTGGTATTTGAACTCTCCGAAATTTTGTTGGGCATCAATATTTTTTTCCTGTGAATTTATCAAAAAACAGAGAAATACATTTTTCTGTTTTTTTTTTTTTCCGGAATTTGAATGGCGGAGAAATCTAATGAAGAAATAAAGCCTGAAATAGAAGCAGCAGCAACTGCCGTAGAACAACCGACAGAAAACGGCGGCAGCGGCAGAGGAGGATGGGGCGGTTGGGGGTTTTCTCCATTATCTTATCTCTCAGATCTGCAGAAAGCCGCTACTGTTGCTGCCGAAGAGATCTCTCGCAATGTATCTCTCTCTCAAACAAATACCTAATTTTTTTTTTTTTTTGTCTAGATATATAGTTTAATCGTATAATATTGGTTATAATTTCTGTGTGCTTGTTTATGCATTTTGATGCGTGTTTTGTGGTTGCTGATGCCTGATAATATCTAGGAACCTGATGACATTTCAATTTAATTTTGGAAAATTGTTAGGATATGAAAATGTGAAAACAGAGTGTACGACTGAGTTAAATTTGACGGTTTTCTATGATTTTTTTTTTTTTTTTGTCGGAGCTTAAGAGCTAGATCTAGTAGTTAATCAAGGCATGGACTTATCAAATAAAGCATTTTGTACGCAAGTAAGGTTTAGTTCTAGCAATGCTAATTATGACATTTTAAGCGGCGTCTTTTTTCAGAGGTTTTGTTGCTAGTTGCTACTATAAAATCATACAACCATGCTACTTGTACCTAAAAGTTTGACAACTTATTTGACAAAATGCCAATTGGCGACCCCCTATTGGAGGGGCGCCAGTGGCGGACAGGCTCCCCCCCAATAGGGGGCCGCCAAGCGGCGTTTTGTCAAAAAAGTTGTCAAACTTTTAGGTACAATTAGAATTATTCAAAATCATAATATCTGATCATATTCTAATAGCTTTTTTAGGTGACTCCGGTTTCGTAGTGTTTTACCCTTTTAAGAATTGACGTTCCAGACATAAACATTAGAAAGAAGTTGCTGATTGAGCTGGTTCTGATACATTCCTCTAATAAAAGGGGATTTAGGGTTGAATACTAAATATATTCTAATGCCATCTTCTTACATGGTTATTGAAACTGTGATTGAAAGTTACAATGCTTTCTTTTCCTCTCCCAACTAAGTAAAAGATATTAAATACATAAACTACTACAGGATTTCTTTATGTTTAATTTTTTATAGTTGAATGCATTCTACTGAATTCATAGCAGAATTGATAATTGTTTGAGATCTGCTCTTATGAATTCAGGCTGTTGAGGTTGCTAAGACAGCAGCAAAGGGCATTACAGATATACAAATGCCAGTTGAAGAGTCTGAGTCTTCGAAGGAGGATGAAACAGAAGCATCTGCGAATGAAGAGGAAAGTGAAGATGAGAATGACAAGCGTCATAAAGTGGCTATGGATAAACTGGAAAGAGCCAGTGAAGATTCATTCCTTGGCCAGGCAAGTCCTGCCAATATGATAGTGTGAAATGTGTTGTTTGCATTTTGAAGCATAATGTGTTACTTCACTTCTATTCACATGCATCTTTCTCCCTCTCCCTCAATCCATAGTATTTCCATGATATGTTTTGCTTCTTGTTTCTTAGAATGCTGCGAGAGTGGGGAAGAAATTTCTCATATCATGCTTTAAACTATTGCATTTGCTCTACTTTTACCTTGGATGAGTTTGGTGCAGCAACATGATTTGGATTTTGTGTAAAGAAGAAAAACTAAAGAGTTTTGATAGAATTAATTGAATTTGTAGAATTGATTGATTATAAAACATGCCTACTCGTCTTCATATAAGGTAACCTCCTAATAGACTTCTAACAATCTACTAACCATCTCCTGAACGGAGAAAAAAATCTCTTAATATATAATATAATACTAAAAACCTACTCGGCTATTCATAGTAGAACTAAAATCCTACTAATAAGAAAACTAATACGTGAGTTGTTTCATGAACATGAGATGTCCAACTTGCATGATTTTATTCATTATCCAGTCATCAAGTGCTGATTTGCTTCGTTGTGTGCAGGGCCTGAAGGTTTTCGATAACTCCGTTGACTCTTTTACCTCTGGAGCTTGGCAAGCACTAGGAAGTGCATGGAAAGAGGGTGCCACTTTAGTACACAAGTAAGTTGAATAGTACATAATATTTCAATGTGGTACACTCGTACAGCCACAGTTGTCCACACCTGGAAATTAAAAGACAGTTATGTAATTATTATTTCAAAAGTGGGAGTTAGACATATTTTGTGGAGCTTGCTAACTTAAATTTATTAAAATTGAAAACCCATGCCTTACTATTTTTCATACTTTTCATTTGACGCACAATGTCCCCTTTTTAGGATTAGCGAAAAAATTAAATTGAAACAATCTTGGCTTTGGTTTGGAATCTCCCAAATGTTATTACTAGGGCTTCACTAAGTGTGTAGAAAGTCTTCTTGCTGCTCTACTACACTGAGAATCATGTGTGGACGATAATGGTGTTTAATATACTTTAGCATTATGAGTTTAATATGGGGATGGATGATACAGGTTACTTGTCGAGCTTGGCAGATAAATTATGCATGGAAAATCAACTGTCTTACCCTGAATGATCCTAGACAATGAATTCTGTTGAAGCCCTGAACCAAAAAAATATCCAGCTGCAGTTGGTGATTTTCATTTTCACATTGTTCAGAACAATGCTTTGCCTTGTCTTGTATATTATTGGCAATTTCAAACTCTGCGACTTCAGTGCTGGGTTTCTTTTAGAGGACATTGTATAATAGCTGGAAATCGTTTATCAATGGTTTCTGCATTGCATTTATATATGCTATGTGCATTTTCCTTTTTGACTTTCCTGCGATCCCAAGTTAATTCCTTTGGCGCTCTTTTTAGTTTTATCTAAGTTTGTGATACTCAATTATGTTTTTAACACCATTTACCAGGGGTGCTTTGTAGAATTTCACTCTCCCTGTAATGATAAAACCATACTGAAGTATATTCCCGGTCAAGTTGAAATTTTCTTGATTTAAAATTTTTGGTGCTTCAAAGATGTCTCTTACTTTCTTTAGGCTCGAGAACTCTGCCTCCAATTTTGCTGAATCCATTCAACATGGCGGTCAACCTGGGGAAGCTGGCTCCATAGTGCCATCTTTTATAGAGGTCTACTCTTGTGGGGGTTTTTTTTTTTCTCTCTCTTTTTTTTTTTACTCTTTTCCTGAGTTTTAGAACCATTCCTTAGTCTTGCCTGTGCCTACCAGACTGGAAAAGCTTTTACAGCCAAGGGACTGCAAGTTCTTGAGGTTGTTGGCAAAGAAACAATGGATCTTTTGATTACAGAGACTGGTCTTGAAGTTGAGAAAGATAAGAAGGAATCTGAGGGGAAAATGGAGGAGGATCAATTGTTTGAAGATGTTTCATTTGATCGATGCTTTTATATCTATGGAGGTCCAGAGCAGTTGGAGGTGACTTGCAAATTTTGAAAGCATCCATCTCTTCATATACTTCTGGATTGATTGCTCAAACTTTAATTTCATGATGGCTTGCAGGAGTTGGAATCATTGTCCAACCATTATGTACTGCTATATAACCGAAGGAAGGCTAAGCTCTCATCTGAACAAAAATCTCTCTGTGATGAAAACCTGAAAGAGGTCCAATACATTTTTGACTTGGGTTCTGAGCTTGATGGAAGTGGCAGAGAGTCAGAGAAAGGGAAGAAAGTGGAGGCTGGAACTGATTACAGCATTGATGAAATGAAGAACTTACACGATTCAAGCATTCACAAGGCTGCTGAACTCGCTGCTGGGTAAAATTTTGCCTTGAATATTCTTTTTTTCTTTTGGTCTAATTAATTTTTAAGTCATCTCATCATTTTGAATGTCGAGTGGGTACCACATTTGCGTGAAATTATTGTGGTTTGAGTACTAGTTGCATATTGTATAATTGTGTCTGATATCGATCAAAACAGCAGAAGAGAAACTGGTTCATTTCATCGGCTTGATATGCACCTGAATATCTCTTGACTGTAGCATGAGCTCAAGTGTTGCTTTTGGCTTAAAGCTAAACTTCTGTATACTGGAGATGAACTCTCAATTTTTTGCAACTAGCATTGCCGTTTAAATGTCTTGCTGTCTTTTTGGTTTTTCATGCCACTTTTGATAACTATAAAGTATGAGAGCATTTGCGGTTTATCTGGACTAAAACTTTCGGGAAATCTATACTGATTAAAGCTCAAGCTTAAGTATGACCCATATCATGCATGGTTGCATGTTTAATTTATTTCTCCCTTTTGTGCTTGCATAATGTGGAGCTAAAAGATACCTGATCTGTTGCAGTTTTACGAATGCTTTGGCTGGACAAGCTCCTAATGACATAATTCAAAGAACTGTTGGGAGACTTGATTCTCTTCAATCAGAGGGTGTTCATGTATGCAGATGATTTGGATTTTTAGTTACTACAGAATTTCTTGTCATTAAAAAATTTACATAATTTAAATTGTTTTGCAATAAACGTATAATTGATTTAAAACCTTTGGCTGTCTGCACAGAGACTTTCAGAAATGTGCTGCTTTGCAATGACTCAGCTTCTGGTGCTTGGGAAATCCATGATATCTAATGCAAACAAAATTCAAGACCAAGAGATCGATGAGGGCACTGTGAAGATTGATTGGCCAGAGGATTCCGCTGAAAAAGCTAAGATTATCAGAACAAAAGTGCAATCCATGACTGTAAACGTGGAAGCAGTTTCAAACAGTTTTATTACAGGTATGCTTGTCTTGGATTTATCTGTTAAGTGGTTATAGTTGAAGATGTGCTTTTTGTTAATGTGGAAAGTTCCATCTGAAAGTTTGTACTATCTCAGTGGTAACCACGTATTGGGTTGATAAGAGAGAACCTTGTGTATGTCCCCATGCACATTCAGTATACGCTCTCTCCTATGGCTGGCAGGTGGGGAGCATCCTTCTTGTTCCGGGGCCTTGGATGGGTTGGGGTGGGTGAGAGTTTTTGTGCACATAGTTTTAAATTATCCTCTTCCCCTGAGGATATGCATTTTGGCTGGGAGACTGATTAGTGATGATTATAATATTGTGATTTGAAACAGTATAGATTACTGTTCATCATGGAAAAGTTTGGACAGGAACAATTAATTTATGTTCGGCCATATAGCTCCACAATCTAATACAGTACCAACTCAGCAGCTTTTCTCTATGAAGTTATTAACTGATGATTTTGGTGTCTTTCAATAATACTCAGCTTTAACTTCGTAGCATCGAGATGAAATAACTTGGTATTATCAATCCTAGCTGTTTGAACTCGCCTCTCGTTATGGCACTTAAGCATGAGAGAAATGGTTCACCTGTTCAGCTTATAATTCATATAATTCTTTTTCCAGCTGTGAAAAATTCATTAATATGACATTAATCTCCTCAGGCATATCAGATGTAGCAGAAGCATATTTAGCTGCCATTAAAAGTGTTACTGCTGATTCACAAAAACTCCCGGAGAAATCGGTACAGAAGAAGGCCGATATGTATTCTGAAAATCTTCGCACAGGTCAAAGTTCTGCCGTCGGGAAAATTCAGGATGGGCTGCAATATTTGTCCCATGTAGTTCTCTCTACTTCAATGCCTGCTGCTTGAGAGTTGAAAATATTTATCTGCAAGTTTTCATCCACTGATAGTTTATCTTTACTAGTTTCTATATGTAAATATTGGTAGCATCATTTGGTTACTGTTTAAATAACATGAAATTGAATGTTCACATTTCCCTCTATTTTTGTAAAGGGAATAACACAGATCTTTGTACCCCTTGATGAAACCTATGTTTATTTGCATAAAATATATTTTTTCTGTGTCTTTTTTTATTTGGGTGGGAACCATATGTAGTTTAAAGGGAAGTGTTTGGTTCCTTAAGTTACTCTTAAAAGGAGTTACATGAGTCAATAAGGAGACTAAAGTTTAAATCATGAGATTGAGAGGGAAAATTAAGGTTGGGCTCATAATCTCTTTATTAGTGTGATTTTGGGTTCTCAATTTTCATAAGTGAGGTTTTAGGTTCTTGATTTATATATGAACTTGGGTCTTTTGTGTGAGAAAAAAAACTGTTAATTGTAATTTCCAACCTAAACTTGGGGGTAAAATCGTCAAATTCCTTAACATTTAACTTCTATTATAAATTGTGGTGTAATTGCAATGCAAAATAGTCATTTCCAATTCTCTATCACTTAAAAGATTTATATTTACAGATTTATATAAGATTTGGTTTGGTATTGTTATGCTTTTAAGAAAATCAATTGTAGTTGTGTTGAAGAAAGAATGAGATGTGGGAACAATAAGATAAATGTTTAATAAACTTTTGTTTCAAAATCAGTTTTGAGCGTGAACAAAAATAATTTAGGGTGTTTTTTATTGTATTTATTTTTCATGGAAAATGTCAGTTTTTCAGCTAAATTTCTATTTTGAAGTGTTTGATTGCTATTTTTTTTCCATGAAAAACATTTTTCAACTTTTGAAAATATGCATAATTTTCCTTATTTTTAAGGAAAACATTTTCTTTAAAAAGAGTAGGTTTTTATTTTCCTCAAAACAAGAAAAATTTTTTTTTTTTCTAAGATATATTTTTCATGTCAATCAAATACACTACACGTATAGTATTCATATCTTTTGAAATTCAAACTAGTCGTAATTTTTTTATTCTTTAAATACTGACTTTTTATTTCTCCCAAACAAACACATACAATCTCAAATATGAATACATTAACAATGGGAGCCCACCACGGGACCACCATGCACCACCATACACTACCCACCACCAAGCAACATTATCACCACGCATTACCATCACAACAAACATGCTTGCACTAATCATCACCACAACCACCATCTTCGTCAGCACCATTATCCATGGACTCCACCACCATCAAAATTCCAGAAAAGTGTTAAATCTATCAATGGTCATCTAACTTTATACATAATGTCACATTAACCATCAAATTTGATTTTGTTTTACTATGATTACCCAACTTCATATTTAGCGTCACATTGGCCACCCAATTTGATTTTGCTTCATTATGGCTACCCAACTTCATATTTAGTGTCACATTGGTCACCCAATTCGATTTTGCTTCATTATGGCTATCCAACTTCATACTTATTTCTATTTTCGTGTAATATTATTTTATTGAAAAATATATGATTGAAACGAATAGAGAAAAATGTATTTTCAAAAAAAAAAAAAAAAAAATATATAATGAAAAGAAAAAAAAAAAAATAAATTTAAAAAAAAAAAAAAAAAAAAAGGGAATCAAATAAGAGCCTTGTGTCCCATTGACCATCCTATTTGATTATGTTAAATAAAGTTACCAGGTGCCTTGACTGAAATTAAGTATGGAGATAGTTGATCATGAGGAAACAAAATCAAATTGGGTGACTAATGTTACATTAAGAATGAACCTGAGTGGTTATGATAAAACAAAATCAAATGTGTGGCCAATGTTACACCAAACATGAAATTGAGTGGTCATCGATAAATTTAACCTCCAGAAAACTCTGACTTTTATACTAGATATATGGATCTAAATTACATGAAAACAGAAATTTTTATTTTTATAATTCGATTGCAAATTTTAAAATGAAATACAGCAATGCACTTTCTGTTGTTAAAACTCAAATTCAATGAACAAAAGTCAAAAACATTTCGAAGCTCAATTTACTAAGCATATTTTAACCACCAAATCTCGTGCAATTCTTATTAAGGTCAACTGAATAACATTAATGTACAAAGTCAATTCTTGTAACAATCGATTTATTCGTAGACTAGCATGATTGATCAATAATTTCAAATATATTGATGTAACAACCTAGCATGTTTTGTAACCTTTATTAATGTTCTAAAAGGGCACAAGATATGAAGGTCAGACTTCAAATGTTACGAGGTTAGACGTGCTTAAGTAAGATTTTTTTTTTTAATTTTAATATTATTTTAACTATTTTAAATCAAAAATTTAATAAAATAACGTATTACTTAAAAATCTACACAAAACTTCATATACATTTTTCAAGTTTCCAATAAAAACTTAATTCTTAAAATTATAAATACTCCAAATCAATAATGCTTTGTTAGTGGAAAAAGAACACTCTGTTTGTGAGTTGGGGTAGGGTTTTTTTTTTTTTTTGTGGAACTTATTCCTTTTTAAAGCTTTAACAATGACTTGATTTTTGTTGGAGTGCACTTTAAAACAAGAAAATATCACTTTTCAAACAAAATCACGCGCACCTATTTTGCCGGCGGTCCTTATGCGGTCAAAATAGAGTTGATCGCTTTTTTGAAGCCGAGGCACAAGGCAAGACCTTTTTTTATGTGCTCGGTGCCTAGGTGGGGCTTAGTTGGGCTTTTTAGTTCACGAACTTTTACATATATAATAATGACGAAGATTTACTTGCATTTTATTTTCCCTTAGTTAGCGTGTATTTAATCTCCTCGTTCTTACTCTTTTAGTTCTTCGAAATCCCAACACACAAAATTCGAGTAATGGTAGAACATAAATTGAGATATTTGCTTATATACGTGCTATCATACTCGTCTTTTTACTTAGATTTATACTTTCAATACTATATTATTGTTTCAAAAGTAGGAGATAGATAAATAAGAATTCCAATAATAATGTTTCAATGACGGTGAAATTTGAAAATGATCGAACATAACATCATAATACTTGCATATTCTCATAGTTAAGTCGAAAATAGAGACTTTATACTAGTTATATGAATTGGATTACATAAAAAATTGAGAAAAAAATTGTTTTTACGATTCGATTTCAAATTTTTAAATGAAATACAGCAATGCACTTAATTGTCAAACCTCAAATTTAATGAACAAAAACATTTCGAAGCTCAATTTACTAAACATATTTTAACCACCAAATCTCATGCAAATCTTATGAAGGTGAACTAAATAATATTAAATGTGCAAAGTTAATTCTTGTAACAAAGGATTTATGCTAATGCTTTCTTCAATGTTCTTGGAACTGTGGCATCATTCTATTTTAATATTGAGCAATAATAATGTGTTGATGTACTAATATTTATATTTAAGATAACTAGCATTGGAGTTTTTCGTTGAAAATCTATGGAAACTTCATATATATTTTTCAAGTTTCTAACAAAACATAAGTCTCAAAATTATATATATATATATATATATATTTTATTTTATTTTATTTTATTTTATTTTATTTTTTTTTTGAGCTCAACTTAAAACAAGAAAGAATCGTGTTATTCATCATCACTTATGTTAAGCACCAGTTTAAGTGACAACATATGATAGATCCAATTAAATAAATATCATAACAGCACGTTTAATTAGACTTATCATTTAATGCTACCTACATACCATATAAATTGGTGATCTACCGTCGCTAGTGCGCAATAGCATTTCAATCATTTGTCAAACGAAAAATGTGCACGCCACTCTTGCCTAGGTCCATCTTATCGATCATTGTAGAGTTGACTAAAGCCAAGACGGTAAGTGGGACATTTTCTTTTGTGCCCTGCGTCTAGGTGGGGACTCTGAACCCAACTTTTATATACAAATTATCATGAAGATTTCCATATTACTTGCATTTTATTTCCCCCATAATTAACGTGTGTTTAATCTCCTCACTATTGTATTTCGAACCGCTCTTCAAAATCCCACATACAAATTTCGAGTAATGATAGAATGTAAAATCGAGATATTTGCTATAATACTCTAATTGAAAGTAGATTTTTATTTACGTATAGTTATATCTTCATTACTGTTTCAATGGATAAATAAGATTTACACGCGTGACAAACAATTAACAGTGAAATTCGAAATTTGAAGAATGATTGAACATAATACTTGCGTATTCTCATATTTAAGTCGAAAATAGAGAATTTTATTTACTTAACATTTATATTTTATATACTAATATTAATATTTCGATGGAGTCCCAATGTGAATGAATGAAAAAAAAAAAAAAAAAAATTACACATAATAAAATTGGAACATATCATCCCATCTTGATTCTTGAAAAAAAAAAAAAGGCAGACTAGACAATGTGCTCTCTTATATACATAGAGATAAAAGAGGCTCGTGGAATTGACACGAAGGAATCGAAATTAAGCTAGAAGACCAATATATGGAACGGGTACTATGTACCTAGGATTCAACGGGATCTCCGTTGTGCTTTGTCTGAAAACCGTTCCAACAGCCTCGACGAAGACAACGGCGAACTTTAAGGCAAGCTTAAATAGTTGTATGCACATTTCAATCCTCGAAATCACCATTACTCTTTTTTCTTCTTGTTTCCGCGACTTCTCTCTCTCTCTCTCTCTCTCTCTCTCTCTCTCTCTCTCTNTCTCTCTCTCTCTCTCTCAAAACTGATATACTTATAGTGCCTCTCCGACCCCCAACATAATTATAGGGTTGAATGCATTGTGGGTCAGTCAACTTTGAGCGGAGTTGCATCAGGTTACAAAACTTTCATTTTCTTGTAGATATGGTCACTGTCTTCAATTTCATGCAATTAGGTCATCCCACCCCGATTTGCTCGTAAATCTAATCACTTTGTCCTTTATGACATTGACATTAAAACTAATAGATAGCAAATGTGTAAAAGCACGCTTTTTGTTCTTTTTTTAAAAAATATTCTTTTTAAGATGGATCCAGTGTGTATCATCTGTTAGTTTTAATGTACATGTCAATATATTATGTTAGGTGAGCTAATTTGCAAGCAGTTGAGCGAAACTTGATTGTACCAACTTGAAGACAAGTTACTAGATTTGCAAGAAAAAAATGAAGTCGAGTGATCTGAGTACACAAAATTAAAGATGGATGATCCGAATGCAACTCTACTCAAAATTGAATGACCTACCATGCATTTAACCCAACTAATAAAATACCTCAAACAAACATATTATTGAGGATTGACAACATGCACAGCAATTGGTATATTATAAAGACACGAAGTGCCTTATCCATTTTGCTTTTGATTATTATATATTATATAATAATATTATTATAGTTTAAATGATTAACGTGGCACCCAATTGAAAAAATGGCATATTCCATTAATCTTAATTTTAATTGGCCGCATACATGTCAACATCTTCTTGTTATATTATTAAGGGAAACATATTATCACTTTTTTGGGTTTGCAATTTTTTAAGAAAATAATAGATAGCAAATCTTTTATATAATATAAAAAGAAATGACAAAAGATTTCGAGATAAAATATATAATCCGTTAGAGAAATTACGAAAATAAGAAACAAATATTACAAGTTATAACGACATAATTCTTTGTTATCTCTCTTTAATGATAACTTTGCCATTTGCAACTTTAGAATGCATTGCTCAAAGTCATTAGTGACGAATTTTTCAAATGAATAGTTGGATGGTTGAATCTCCTAACGATAAATTGGAATATTCGTCATTAGTTGGAATGGAATCTCGTGTTCTACATAATTTTAATAATTCATTATCTCAGGTTCAAAGTATAATGATCAATAATTCCATGATTAAAATAGGTTATGTGAATAGTCGAGGTTTTTCACGGTAAACAATACTTTTATACGAGTTAATAATATTTTAATGAAGACTATTTTACAATTTTTTTAATTTAGTGCGAACTTTACATTATTTTGTTCAAAAAGTACTATGCTAAACGATATTGGGATTTTATCTTTATGTTTGATGGCGATAGCATTACATTAATATTCATATATGGACCATTTGACATGGCTTTTGAAAAAAAATATTTGCTTCTAAGATTAAAAAGTTGCTTTTGAACATATATGAATAATTATTTTGGAAATATTTGTTGGAAAAATAATTGGATTTGAGTGCTGACTTTAAACCGAAATTGAATTTATCAATCTAACCAAAATTGGACAGAGTAACGACGAAGAAATGAATAATAATAAAAAAATCCAATCAATAGGACAAAGTAACACCAAGTGAAATGGATGCAAAGTTGAAACAAGAGTTGAACTCTTTATCCTTAAGTCAATTTTGCCATACAAATGATGTCAATCAACTCCCAAGATACAACGACTATCTTTTTGTATTTGTAGCACTCCAAAACATAAGAACAATGAATCAAAAATAGGTTTTTGTACTCCTTCCTTAATGATATGGAAAATATATTTTTATCAGAGCTTTGACTAAAAAAAGATGAAATTTAATGTTATGCTATAATCACGTATCATTGGAATGAATTAATGGATATCCCAATGATCTTATTTATAGATGAGGAGATGTTTTGAGTGAAGAGACACGTCTAAAAATATCAGCAACATTTGTTAAGGGTTGCAACTTTTGCTGTCGCTCGTCTATCGCCCTTGCGTCGCTCGAGCATCATAAACAGAGTCTGTCACTCGCCTAACGCTCAAGCGCTAGCCTTATCGCTCGAGTGCTAGGCGAGCGACAAAATTAAATAATTTTTCAGCCAATTTTACTCTCTTTCTTTACAACTTTGAACCGTAATTTCTCATTCATCCGGAATTGGATTTGTCATTCCAGATATACCAGACGATCTACTCAACGGGTAGAACAAGTTAGTTTATTTATTTTCATAATTTGACTATCGGATCAAGTCCGAATATTTGGTCTAATTTGACACAAAAATTACTTTTCTATGGTTCAACAACCCCCACATGAATGAAAATTCAACAATATGCAATACAATATGCAAATAATATGCAGATTCTAACGAAGGAGTACATAAGACAAGTTATAGTATTAGGTTATGTGGCTTGTGGTTTTGAACCTTCCTTAGTCGATTACAGTCAAATTTACTAAGTTAAATGGTGAACGTGATGTCTTGAACTAATCAACTGTTCATGTAAATCAAAACTATACCAACAACATAACTCATCTAACCATTTCGGTTCTCATGGATGTATTCATTTTGGTCGTGAATAACTCTTAGTTTCATAAGCTTTTTAAGAGAATTTTAAGCCTCAAATTCTCATAAAAGCGGCCCCACTTCACACTTAGATAGGTGATCTCGTACATCTCTAGTCTACTTCCAAGATATAGGAATCATTAAAAGTATACACTTATTATTCTAGCACTTTAGGTCTGTAAGAATGGAAGTAAGTGCTTTACCCTGAATTTTTTATAACTTAGTTGTCCCATTGAGCCAAGATCTTGAGATCTCCAATCTACAAAGTTGGGTTTTCACTATGGTGATTCAATTCGATAGGCTCTAGGCCCATTCCTCTAAAAAGATGGTATACTTAATCTCTTATCAATCATTTCGTCAAATGATCTGTTATGTTTTCTTTTGATTTAACATAGTTAATCGAGATTATATCATTTGATATCAACAGTTTAATGGTATTATGTCTCCGAAGAATATGTTGAGATTTACCATTATACATACTATTTGTACCTTTGCAATTGTCGATTGATTATCACAATGTATATTAATCGCATGTACTGATTTTTTCCAACATGAAATATCCTCAAGAAAATTACGAAGTCATTCTGCTTCTTCTTCGATTTTATCTAAAACAATAAACTCAGATTCCATTATGGATCGAGTTATAAAAGTTTGCTTAGATGATTTTTAGAATATAGCTCAGCCTCCAATGGTAAACACATAACCACTTGTAGACTTTGAATAATTTGTATCAGATATCCAATTTGCATTGGTATATCTTTCTAACACTGTAGGATATCTTAAGTAATGTAATCCATAACCAACCGTGTGTCTTAAGTATTTAAGAACTCGGGTTAATACTTTTTAATGATCATTACTTGTATTACTTGTAAATCTGCTCAACTTATTGACTGCATATGCTACACCTGGATGCGTGCAATTGGTAATGTAGATTAAGCTGTTTATAACGCGTGAATATCCTAATTGATATATGAGATCACCAGTATTTTTGTTTAAGTGTAAACTTAAGTCTATTGATGTTTTAATTGGTTTATCGTCATACGTCTTAAATTTCTTTCTATATATATAATATGATTGAGATAATAATAAATCGTAAAGTGTATTAGGGATTTTAATCCATAATATCACGTCAACAACTTCCATATCTTTCATATATATATCTTCTTCTAATTTACCATTTAAAGATGCAGTCTTAACATCCTTTGTTGCATTTCAAAATTATGCAATGCAGCGATTGCAATTAATACACATATAGGCGTGATCCTTGTAACATGTGAATAGGTATCAAAGAAATCTAAGCATTTTTTTTGCTTATACCATTGGCTATTAGTCTAGCTTTATACTTGTCTATTGATCCATCCGACTTTAATTTCTTTTTGAAGATCTACTTCCAACCTAAAGCTTTGTTCCCCAGAGGAAGTTCAACAAATTCCCAGTTATGGTTATTCATGATGGATTTATTATTAACTGCTTCTTTCCGAAAAGGAACTTCGGGAGTGGATATTGCTTCGTTAAACATCCTTAGATCATTTTCTAGTAGGCACGTTCGAAAATCTAAACCAAACGTTTTATGAATCCTTTGTCTTTTATAGCGCTTTGGTTCTTTATCTACTTGATGATTACCATCTTCTTGATAGTTTTCATTTGCAGTATCGTAAGTTCGTTTGTGTGAGCTTACTTCTTTCTCTTTACAAGGAAATATATCTTCAAAAAATGCAATATTCTTTAATTCAATGATAGTACCTACATGCACATCAAGTATTTCAAATTTATGAACCAAAATTGATATGCACTACTGTTATTTGCATATCCGATAAAGACACAATCTATTGTCTTATGTCCAATCCTTACTTGTTTAGGTTTAGGTATATGTACCTTTGCTAAACAGATCTACACTTTAAGATATTTGTATAAAGGTTTTCAACCTTTCCATAACTAATAAGGTGATTCAACCGTACTATTGTGTGGTATTTTATTAAGGATATGGTTTGTCAAAAGTATAGCTTCCCTCCACAAGTTTTGAGGTAAACTTGAATTAATCAACATTGCATTCATCATATCCTTAAGTGTTTGGTTTTTGCGTTAAGCAATTCTGTTAGATTGAGATGAGTATGGTGCTGTAGTTTGATGAATAATTTCATATTCTGAATAAAATTTTTCAAACAGTGCGACATATTCTCTACATCGATCACTATGAATCATCTTTATTCATTTTCCACGTTGATTTTCAACTTCAATTTTATAGTGCTTAAACACTTCCAAAATTTCATATTTACTTTTCAACAAGTAAACATAACAGTATCCTGTGTTATTATTTATGAATGTAATGAAATATTTTTACCACATTTTGTTTGGACAAATTTTAAATCATATATATTTGCATGAATAAGTTCCAAAGGTGTTGTGCTTCGTTTAACCAAATGAAACAGTGCTTTAGCTAACTTAACATTTACACAAATTTCGCATTTTCCATTTGTATTAAAATGCATACTAGGTAGTAAACTTAAATTCATTAATTTACGCATAGAACTAAAGTTTACATGTCCTAATCTATAATGTCATAAATTAGAAGACTACGAATATAAGCAGAAGAAGATATTTTATTCCTCAAGTTATTCAGTACAATGGCAAAGACATTTATCTTAAATAGTGCATCTTTTATATAACCTTTACTTACATATATATTATTCTTGGCAAGTATAAACTCATCAGATACAATGACTACTTTAAAATCATTCTTGCTTAACAAAAATCCTGACACTAAGTTATTGCGAATATTGGACGCATGAAGAACGTTGTTAAGGCTAAGTTCATTGCCCGATATCATCTTCAAAATTACTTTACCTTGTCCTTCCACTTTTGAACTTGAAGAGTTTCCCATGAACAGCTTCTCACCATCGGTTGGGGTGTAGGATGAGAATATGTCTTTGTCGGCACAAATATGACGGGTAGCACCTGTAACCACCTACCATTCCATGGGATTTCCAACATTGTTGCATTTTGAAATAACGACCGACAAGTTTATATATGATATATCATCAGATATTGCATCAGATTTAGTGGCAATCAATAGAGCGATGTTCGGCCTTTCCACCATTATAGCAATTGCCCTCTGAACTTCTTTGCATTCTTCTTGGAGAGTTCGACAGAATATTTTCTTTTCTTGCTCTTATTATTTGATTCCACCACATTAGTTTTAGGTTGTGGTATATACTATCAATGCGCTTGTCTGAATTTCTGTTATCATCTTCAATTTTCAACTAGACGATGAGTTCTTCAATTTTCATCTCCTTGTACTTGTATTTGAGATAATTCTTGAAATCCCTCCACATGAGTAGATGTTTCTCGATAATTACAGTCATTTGAAATGATTTACTTAGAGACATGTTCTCTGTGTAAATTTCATGGAGAATTACCTACATTTCTTGTACTGACTAATGACCGTCTTTGAATCTACCATTTTGTAGTAGAAGAATTTTTCCACGATAAATTTCTTAGTTCTAGCGTCTTCAGTCTTGTATTCTTCTCCAAGGACTCCCATAGTTCCTTAGTAGATTTTATAGAACTATATGCATTGTGTAATGTGTTGTTCGAATCATTTAGTATGTAATTTTTGCATAAAATGTCTGAATGTTTCCAAGCATCCAGTACTGCCATATTATTTTTTAAATTCTTGCACAGCATGAGCATCTTCCTTCAAAAGTTTTGTCAATTTTAAAGTTGTGAGATAGAATAACATTTTCTGTTGCTATCTCTTGAAATCAATCTCACTGAATTTTCTTGATTTCTCTCCAGGTGGTACGAAGTTTGTATGAACGGTGGGAGAGACAATTGCAACCGGAGGAATCACAACCATAGGAACCAAGTTAGGTATAACTCTTTTTGAAATTCCCATATTCGAAGTACCATTCAAAGAAATATCGGTATTGTTAACCCTATTCATTTCTGTTTACACAATACAGAAGATAAACCAAAAATCAAAATCTGAGAAAGAATTGAGGAAGTTAATCTAAAGCGAAATCAGTTTAGCCAAATAAAATAAAGAATAAGAGTAAGGAAACGAGTAATAAAACACTAAAGAAAAGACGCCAATTATTAGAACAAAATAACACCAAGTGAAATAGATGCAAAGTCGAGGCAAGAATTGAACTCTTTGTCTTTAAGTCGATTTTACCTAGCAATGATGCCCATGAATGATGGCAATCAACTTCCAAGATAGAACGACTATCTCACAAGAACAATGAATCAAAAATAGGTTTTTGTACTCCTTTCTTAATGAAATGGAAAATAATTTTTTATGTACCGTTTTGACTAAGAAAAGATGAAATTTCGTGCTTGTTTGTCTCCCATTTTGGGAGAAGAAATAGAGTTTTGAATAGTATTTTTTGGAGAATACTTGATTGAAAAGTAAAGTAATTTTATTGGTTTGTGTGTAGAATATTTTATTGAATGAATATGTGGTGAAAATTGTTTACTGTAGCAAACAATGTTTGATAAAATGGATGAAAAACATGGGCTTAGTGTTATGCTATGATTACATATCATTGGGGTGAAATAATGGACGTCACAAGGGTCTTTTTTTTATAGTGGAGGAGATGTTGTAAGTGAAGAGACATGTCTCAAAACTTGACAACCTTTGCCAAGAATAGTAACTTTTGCTGTCAATCGTTTGTCGCCCTTGCGTCGCTCGAGCGTAGAGTCTGTTGTTAACTTGTCACTCGAGCTCCAGCCTCACCGTTCGAGCTATAGGCGAGCGGTGAAGTTAGACAATTTTTCAGTCAGTTTTACTCTATTTTCTTTCCAACTTTGGACTGCAATTTCTTATTCATTTGGAATTGAATTTGTCAATTCAAATATACCACAACGATCTACTCGAGTAGTATAACAAGTTAGTCTACTTATTTTCATAATTTGACTATCGGATCAAGTCCGAATATTTGACACAAAAATCATTTCTCTATGGTTTTATACTTAGCCAATTCCAAAAATATTTTGTCCAGCTATAATGGCTTTTAGAGGAAGCCTCTTTGAGAAGATGTTTTGGCTTTTGCTTCTTGAAAAAGTTACTTTAAGTAATATTTGTAAGGTAATTTCTAAGAATTTTCTTTCCAAAATAACTTTTAGAATCACATTAGATCACCTTCATCTAAAAATTCTTCTAATTTAAAAATAAATACATTTTTAAAATTTAATCGATTGGGTAAGTTTCAAAAGTTCCTTTTGACTTCTCAAAAATCATATCAAATGGATCATAAGATAGCTTTCTTGAACGGGCTCAATGCTCATAAAGAGTTGGGATGCCAAGGATCATCACAACGAAAAAGAGCACTGTTGCAATGAGTTATTGGCTGTGGCGAATCCAGGTTTTATGTTCAGGTAGGGCGGACCTTTAGCATTGACCGTTGACAATCAACGATTGTAATAGAGTTGATTAAAAAACAGAGTACAAATAGTTGAATTGAGTCCAACATCTTCTCAATTGAATTCTTTTAAACCTTAAATTCCTAAACATAAATAATAAATTCTCAAATCACAAATCAAAACTCATAAATGATAAATTATAACTCATAACTCAATGAATCGTACCATATAAATTATTTATCCCAAATCACGGATTCACAGATCACATATTCATAACTCATTAGTAAAAAATAACACCAATTTCAAAGCCAAAAAAAAGAAATCTGTAAAACAGTAAAAGAATAGTGAAGGAGACTCACTAACTCACTGTCCAATGACTCCAATCACTAGAAGGTCTGTCCGTTTTCGTATTTAGCTTTCTGCTAACAGGAGGTGCCGAGGTGGTCCGATGTCGGTGGATGAGGGTTTCTAGCTTTCAGCTCACAGCCCACAGGAGTCTGGACTTCGAGATCCCAATTGAGCTCACTACGGTGCGGTCCATCTGTCGTGTCTGCTACAGCGTACGTTGCTTTCTATTTTTTCTCATCTTCATTTCGTTTCTTCTCAGCTTGCGTTCTTGCCATTACGATGGACAAAATTCATATGGATCAAGAATGGTAAATTGGTAATAGATCCATTCAATTTGGATTGGGCCTGCCTATTTTAAAAAAGGCCCATAGCTAGAAGCCTGAAATAAACCCAAACTTAAAATTTTAAAAAAAAAAAAAAAAAATTCCGGTCGTCTTCTTCGATTTTTCCCTTCCTTCCATAGTTTGTCCACTATTCCGGCGGAGCCCAGCAGCGCGATCGCGCCCCCTCGTCGGGTGCTGGGTCTGCCACTAGTTATTGGGGTTGCACTTGATAAGCGTGGCTGCCTTTCTTTTATTCGTTATTTACCCTTTAAAAAAAAGAAGAAGAAGAAATTGACACGAGAGTATGTTTTTCCTTATTTTCTTAGTATTTCAAGACTTGTTGTTTTGGTTGTTACTTTAATATTGAATGAAAAAAGTGGAGTTTTCTCTCAAATTTAATCTTTGATTTGCATTCTTGGGATTCAGCTATCTCGTATGGCTGTGTTCTTAAATTATTGCACGCTTCGTCTCCGTCATGATCTTGTCTTTAGACATTTAGGTTCGTCGTATAGCTCACCATTTGAGATGGAAACTTATGTTCTTCATAATTAATAATAATTCATTATCCAACATAATTACTATGCATATAATTTCACAACATACTAAAATAATTAAAATCATAGTCTACTTATACTACGTCAATATATTTAACAAATATTGTTCGAATTCTCGAGTCAAAACATGTATATGTCATGTTATACAAGCAAAAATAATTTTCTCAAAAATAATTTTCTTTTAAGTAAACATATCAAACTCTCTATATCATGTGGCTTAACGTATTTATTTACCTTCTGTATAGGTGGAAAAAATAGTTCAAATTATTGCATGTGCTATGGCTGCGCAATAGTTTTATGTTAATTAATAATGCAATTAAATTTTAAATGTGATTGATAGTTATTTATATTTTAAACATTATGCGTATAAAAAATAGGGTGGGTATACTGTCACCATGATTTTTATTTCATATACCACATTTTAATTGTAGTTTAGTTTCTTAATCTTTGCTCATTATAGAATTTTATTCCCTTAACTTTTTTTAATTGAATTCTTATCTTTTAACTTCCATTAATTAGTAAATCTCGTTCTTAAAGATGATTTATATCAAAATATTTTGTTTCATGCTTTGAAATGAGGAAAAAAATTTCGTACTTTTTATTTATCTTTTAAAATTATGATGAAAAATAAGTTATTTAATGCTATTTCAACGAACTTTTAGACATAAAACTGTTATCAAATACAAAATGTATTGACTAATGAAAAATTTGAGGATGAGAATGACATGAAAAATCTTTAGGGATATAAGTACTATAATGGGTAAAATTTAAGGACCTTAAATACAATTAAAATATTCTGCAAAAAATAAAAATTGCGGTGTGAATATAATTACCCTAAAAAAGTATCATAAGCAAAATACTATCATTTCCATTATATAATCGAGCCCTGCCATATGCATTGGACCTGGCCATCCAGGGACGTTGGGCCCATGTGGCCCCGACCATATATATTTATTGGAAAAAATGGGTAATTTATGTGTAGATATTTATCAATTAACATAATTAATTAAAACTTATGTGGCTCACAGTCGATTCTCCTTCTATGAGCACGACCATAAGGAAATAAAGAAAGAGCTTTTATCGAGTTGTCAAAAGTATAAAAAATATATAGTATGAAAATAAATGGAGTATTTTGGTTATATTCTACTTTTCTTCTCAAGTTCTATCTTTCATGTTAAGAAAATCAATCCCTTTTGTTAGGTCAAATGTTGTAATTGGCATGTTTGTGAATAAAATAGTCTTAATTGAACACTTGTAAAAAGCCAAGAACTTGGATGTAATTTTGTATAGATGATTTAAGTTAGAGTTAGAGGTTGAAAACAAAGAAGACGCGGCCCTGGAATTTTGCTACAGTGTCGCCAAGACTTGGCTCAAACATCAGAAACAGAAACTGTGTCGCCCGCCTTTAGCCTTGTTGTCGCTCGAGTGCCATATTTATGCGGCCAAACCTAATTCAATATTTTGAAGAGTTTTACACGGTATATAACACATAAGCGTTCCGAATTATACATAAAGATGTCTAGGACGAATTCTATGTGGTTGCTTCATTGTGCTTTCATTGTATAATGCATCCACATCATATTTTGAAAGATTCAAGAGCATAATTATTTGGTGATTCATCAATATCATTCTTGAGATCCGACAACCAAGTTTTGGGAAAACATCAAATTGAAGAATCCAAAACACCTGACTTCCTTAACACTTCGAGGAAGGTACTTTCTCAGTTGGACTTCAGAAGTTTCTGGAGGTTGAGAGAGGTTGGAAAGTATAACAATTAAAATGACAATTTAGTATATAACACATAAGCGTTCCGAATTATACATATAGATGTCTAGGACGAATTCTATGTGGTTGCTTCATTGTGCTTTCATTGTA
The DNA here is from genome assembly GCA_903798345.1 of Fraxinus anomala. Classification (NCBI taxonomy): domain Eukaryota; kingdom Viridiplantae; phylum Streptophyta; class Magnoliopsida; order Lamiales; family Oleaceae; genus Fraxinus; species Fraxinus anomala. Next base: position 24,167 of record CAIGRN010141393.1, read on the forward strand.
TAATGCATCCACATCATATTTTGAAAGATTCAAGAGCATAATTATTTGGTGATTCATCAATATCATTCTTGAGATCCGACAACCAAGTTTTGGGAAAATATTAAGGTTTGTGAATCCAAAACACCTGACTTCCTTAAAATTTTAAGGAAGGTACTTTCTCACTTGGACTTCAGAAGTTTCTGGAGGTTGAGAGAGGTTGGACTACAAGCGCAGGAAGAAGAACAAGAATATGTGTGATCATTTGATTTCTTGCAAGTGAACGAGATCGTGATCAAGTAATATAGTAGTGTGTAAAGTGTCGAACCTATGAGGACTACGTATTTGATCTAGTTAAAGTTAATAATCCCCTTAATCGAATAACAATAATGATTTTTAATAAATTTAAAGTCTAACTTATCATGTAATAGAAATCAAAATAAAAGTTTATCAAATTTCTGAGATACATTGCTAAGATATAGAATCCTCATTGTTAATCCATTTTTAGTATAACAATTAAAATGACAATTTAGTTTCATGGGAGTTGGTCGAAGTTCCAAATTTATTTAAAAGATTTTCTCGATAACAATTAAATCTAATCCTATATGTGACATTTCTATATCTCTATAAAAGATACAAACATATAAGAAAGTATTAAACGAACTAGAACATCTAAATAAAACCATGTGAAGCATAAATGTATATCTCTATCATCTATCGAACCTCACAATACTTATTACTACGTGCTAACAATTTTATTACATCTCTCAATAATAATAAAATTCACTAACAATTCAAATAATGACCAATTAATTGAAAAACAATAATAAACATCTATGTATTCAAACAAATTAACGTCAAAATAATTAATTATACTAAAAATTTCAAAACAAGGGTTCATCTATATCTTTAGTAATATAAAAATTTAGTCTAGCATAATATTGAAATTAAACATGCAAAAGTGGAACGACATCATCAAAAATTGACGAAACGTGATTGATTTTAATTGAAGTTGCCTTTTTCTTTTCCAGAATGCATGATTAGTCTCTGCCTCAGCTTACTATGCGTATATAGAATTAATTAGCCAGCCTCTTTTCCCTTGTATGTGTGTGCCCAAAATTTTGCAATTATCTCTTCATGTTTTCTTTTCCTAGCTGCGGCGGTTTTTTCTCTTTTTTTTTTTTTTCAACTCCATCCCAACTTCTTTTTTCTTTTCTCTGCCATGTGTGTGTGTGTGTCTGTGTGCGTGTGCGTGTGTGTGTGTGTATATATATAACCTAATAATCCAACAAAAGTCCATCCAAATTGAGGCCAATTAATTAATGTTTGCTTTCTAAATATCCAACTCTTTCACGCAATGCAAGTTAGTCCTTGTACTTT
>CAIGRN010141410.1:0-12283 GCA_903798345.1 Fraxinus anomala
GAAATAGGTAGTTTATGCTAAATATAGTTATCATCTGAATATTCAAGTAACTATTTGATTTGTGCTGCTACAGTTCTATTTTGTTTCTCAAAATACAGTCCACTTTTCTTATTCCAATTGAATCTGCAGCTCTGGAGAAGCTATTAGAAAATTATGCTGGAAGATATGCCACTGGGAATGAAGTTTTCCTGGTTCATTTCTTTCCTCGTATATATTTTGCTTATTACTGGTGCATGTGTTTCATACTTGAATTACAAATTGAAACTTATCAGGTTAATGGTCTGGCCAGGTCCAAATTTGTACCAATTACTTAGGATGAATCCAAGTTTTTAATTGAATTAAAGTTGAGTCCTCAATAAAAATTTCACTGTATTTTATCCTCAAACATCCTAAAATATTAGGCCATGAGCAAATGTAAATTAGTCTAATTTGACTACTTATATATAATCTAATTATGATATAATTGCAGTATCATCTTGCATACATTGGATTTATACATGTATCTGGAGTATTTTTTAAGTTTTTTGTTCATCGGCTATAAACTTGCAGGCTGATTTGTTTCTGGCACCCCAGATTGATGGTTCAGTCAGAAGATTCAATGTTGACATGGTAGCCCTTCACCGGAAATCCTATCATAAATAAGGAACTTTATACTTCTTGAAGAAATGCAATTGAAACACTTTAAAATTTCCATTTTCTTGAAGAAATTTTGATCAGTTTTATGCTATTCATCTGCTTTTCTTTCAAGTTCATCAAATTGAATGGTCCCCAGGTTCATGCAGCATTGTTTCATGTTCATCGAGTTATCCTAAAACAACAGCCATGAAATCCAATCATCTTTCCCTTTGGAGGAGAGTGAATTTATCATATTTCGGCCTTCAGTCTTTTCATCTGCATCGTATTTATTGTGGATTTTTAACAACTACAACATCAGTATACATCTTTCTTTTCTGAAGGACTGCATGGTAGACCTGTTTTACCTTGCCTCATAGCATTTAATTCCTAAATGTAGGTGCATTTATATACACATCTGTATTTGTATAGGATAATTTTCCATTGATAAGTTTAACCTGGATATGTGGGCAGAATGAGTTTCCTATCCTGTCAAGGATTAACGAGGCGTACAAAGAACTCCCTGCTTTTCAAGATGCTATGCCAGGAAAGCAGCCTGATACACCACCAGAGGCTAGAGCCTGAGGTAAAACATTAGCGTAAAAACATTTACCACGTTCTTTATCTTCAGCAGATAGCATGGTTTGATTAATTAATTCATTCTAAGATATTCAATTCTAGTGTAACAGATCCCATCATTTTACTCATTTTATGTTGTCTTCTTGATTATAATAGCTTACCAGTTAGCATTGCTTTTATTGTTCTTAAAAATTCGAATGACTTACTCTTCTGATTCTTGTTATGTTGTTTTGTTCGAAACATTCATGGTGTTCAATACCAGCACTTAGTTGCGTCAGGATTCTAGGATGGAGCACAATTTCATTAAGCTGGCAGAGCAGAAAGAGTGACAAGAAGTATTAAGTAAAGAAATAAGCTATAATATATTGTTCATTAGTAATTCACATGCACTTGTGGTGCTACTGGAGTATTATTAAGTGCTGAAAGATGCTTTATGTAATATATGTTACTGGTTAGTTTCGTGAATAAGCATCTTTAAGATGCATTATCCTGTGTACATTACTGGTTTCAGAATGAAAAGTTGTATGCTATTTCAACTTTTATTTTTTTCCCTTCACATTAGTCAACTGACATATATCATGGAGGTTCAAGCCAGTAATGAAATACAATTTGTTCGTCGAATGGAAGATTTAACCATATTGTCGATGTCAGAAAGTGGCAATATATGGTTAGAACTGTAACCATAGTAAGAACTCTCGATTTTTTGGCCTAGTATAAAGAACATTTTCTGGGGAGGAAGAAATAGTGGTATCGATTGGACTGGATCAGCCAGGGTTGCCTGAAGCAGACCAGTTATGGGTATGAGCCAGTCCATGTTCGACTTTCTCAAGTGATGACCATTGATGGATGCTACTTTATTTTGGAAAATTTGTGATAGGCAAAATAGTAGTTGCAAGGAGGAAGCAAAACCCTAAAGAAACGAAAATGGTAGACAGATTATCAGTGGAGATTTAGCTACCGATCTTGTGTGATTTCATCAAACTTGGGATTTTCCTGATATAGTAAATGAACTTAAAACTAGGGATTATGAGAGAGAGAACTATATTATTCTCCTATTGTTTTTATTTAAAATATTCAAAAAAAAATAAGTAAACCATGTAAAATCTTTATAATTAGTTTCCACTTGATTTTTCATTTTCAAGAGATGAAAACAGGTCCTAGCCTGATTATCTCATTTCTTATGATTAAACTTGCTCTAATTATGAGAAATAAAACCTTTGATCCTCTTAAAATGAGAATGAAACTAGCAAATGTCCAGCAATTGGACAGCTTTACCTTAGAATCAGCATTTACAAATATAGGTTATGCCACTTTGCCAGGAGGTGGATGACAGAACATAATGAATGTTGGCATGATGTGATTGGATGAAAAAATTGACTGTTTTTAAAACAGTATGATGAAGTGCCATGTGGCATTATGTCAACCATTGTATCAAGAATGTCACTGTAGCATGATTTGACATATACAAGGGAGGAAATTGGTGGATCATACCAACTCTTAGAGAGAATAAATATACCCTCGACAACATTTTCAAACACGAAAGATAACTATAATAAGAGAAAAAGAACAACTATAACACCAAATCTTGTTTACATCATTTAAATAGTAGGTATGCACTGATACAAAAGAGGATAAATCATACTTCACTTTGTTTTTATTGTTAAATATTTTCCAATGATACCTTAATCCTCTTATATTCTCCATTTCTTTTTGGCCTCATATTAGCAGCAGTAATAAGTTTATAACCAGAAGGGGGCATCTCACTTAGCTTTCCAAACCATTCCTCATAGAACTGCCACACTTCTGACCTGTTCAAAAGAAAGCCCGGCTAGAAAACTTAAACCCGAGTCCAAACTGTAGAAGAAAAGGCTTGAAACAGAGAAATTGTTATCTATAACTTCTTACCAATAAGCTAGAAACTGAAATGGTGCGTATTTCCCATAAATCACTTCAACATCTCTTCGAACTGTCCGAATTATTGAGCTTTTGGCATGAACCTGATTATATACAGAGGACTTAAAGCATAACTTTGGGAAAATGGGAATGAATGAACTAATGGTAAAAGGCTATTTTCGTAGAAAAGAAATAGACCTGTTTTAGATGCCTAATAGTTTCTGAATCAGTTGGAATGACATGGTAAAATCCCATGCACATCAGAACATTAGCGCAAGTAAACGGTCCAAATCCATCTATAACTTTCAGTTTCTCCGCCAACTTATCATACTCAGACAAGCTTAGTGTACCACGGACATCTTCAAGTTCTCTTAGTCGAATACTACCCTCAACTATTTCTCGAGCAAGCTTCAATATACGACCTGCTCTATAGCCTAGATTGCACCGTTTTGCTAAAAGCCCCTCATCAAGGGAAGCCAGTTCTCTTGGGCTCGGGAAATTTCCAATCTTAGTGCAGGAGGAAACTCCTTTCCCTCCTAAAGGCTTAAAATCAGGAAAATAACGGCAATCAGCTTTTTAGCAATAGGATTTTTGACATGAATCACGATGCTTAAAAAATCCTCCCTTAAATCCTCATTTTGGCCAAGTTTAAAAAGAAGTAAAACTAACTCGATGCTTCTTATTTTTACTAAACATAATCTTAGAAGTTACTTTTTATTAACAAAAAAATTTGCTTCCCAAAAAAGTAACGTTTAAGCCTAACCAAACATGCACTAAGATTCCAGGTTACCTGGGAACAGTTTGAAATTTGGACACAAATTTCTTCCAAGTTTGCATTTTCTTCCGTTTCTTTAACCTCTGCATATTTGATCGCTAAATTAATTGAGCGTTTGCAAATTCCAGGGTTTTTCTTCGACTCTTTCCCTGAAGGTGTTTTTGGAACAAACTGATTGGTTTCAACTGTTTGACACCCAGAATTAGTTTCATTAGCAGCATACGCAAGAGATTCATTAGACAAGGGAAGCTGTAGTTCCAACTGAAGTTCACAAAGTGCTTTAGCCATACTCAATGTCCTTGACCACCTGCAAAAGAGAAGTTCAACTAACACAAAAGTAGAGAGCAATTACTTTCTACTAACTTCTTACTTGGATTTCTATGTTTGACACCAATTTTCGGAGGGACAATCATTGCAGATCAAGGTTTACTCAATAGCAACTATGTTGACTACAACAAATGCAAACCACACAAATCGAGCATATTTCGTACACAATACCAGATCACACTAGACAGTACATTTGCCAAGATCTTAGTTTTTTTATCTTGCTGCAGAGGCTAAATTGATAATTATACTTTTATCAGAATGACAAGAAGCCAAAAGCAGAATCCTGTGACCTAAAAGTGGAAGCTTGGTCTCATTCATCATTTCTGGATGAAAATTTTGGCAAAATTATACGAAACAAAATCCAAAATATGTTACCACCAACTTATTTACGTTACGATTTTAATATTCTGAAGTTCAAATATCGTCGTAGAAACCGAAGATATACAGGTAGCCAAGATCATATTGCCTTGTGACATTTTTTAACCTATGAGTACTTATTCAACATTTTCTGCATTAGAAGTTATAGAGCTTGATTTCCCTTATTAACAAGTTTCCTTCTTTTCATTTGGAAACTATAGCCAACGAAGAATAGTTAGGCAAAGGCATAATTAGCAAAGGCCGACCATTTTCTTGAACAAAAGATAAGACTCACTCACTGGCAATTGCAAAGGAGAATGCATTTGACCATGTCCTCAAACAACGTTGGCGACCTGAAAACCCTTCCGAACCCCCTGTTTTTTGCTTCCTCGTGCACTTCCTGAAAATCCCTTATCCTCCTATTCTCTTCATCAGATAATCTCAACATTCTCCTCACTTGATCCTACAATTGATAACCCAACTAAATATCCCCAAATGCAAAAAAGAATCCAACATACAGCTCATAAAAACACATACCAGTGCTAAAGGAAGATATGTAAAAGCAGGCACAACATCTAGAAAATTTATAAAAAAGAATTTAAAAGTCAAAAATTTTAAAAATTGCATTGTGGATCAAAAAACTGTATGAAACTGCACCAACCATCAACTATGGTGCAGTAAATTATGCACCAAAAATTGTACCCGGACAAAAAAAAAATGTATACTCTTAAAGAACTTAAGAAGCAGGAAAAGAAGCTTAGCCCAACAGTATCAACATCAAGCACAACACCATGCGTTAAGAATCAAAACTTTCAAGAAATACAGAAAAAAAATAAAAAAGGTGCTTACCAGCAGGGAGTGTTGGTGTTGAGGGGAGAGAGAGCTGGTGTCAAATACGCAGAGTCGAAGCACGTCAGGGGAGTGAATAGGGTGAGAGATTTGAACCATGAGTGAAGCTTCATGGTCCTCGTGATGGGGATCGAGATTGAGGCGGAGGGGCCGCTGGAGAGTCTTGGACTGTGGGTCCCAGTGGTTGGGGGCCATCATGAATAGCCCGTGGCTGCATACTGCTTTCTCGAGATTGAATGTGGCTGCGGCATCTCCTAGTGGCAACTCCACCACCACGCCGCCGGTAGCACTGGCGGCCGCCGTGTCTTCTGTGTTCATTTTATTGGCCTACGTGTTTTTATTGGATGATCCGTTTCACCGTAATAAAAGGCTCTGACAAGCGCAGATAGAAAAGTAAGTTTTATGAAAATTGACCAAAATAGCACTACATTGGTCTTCGTAACACATAGTTCGAGTATATATGTCTCTTTTGTAGCTTTCGAGAGGGAGAGAGAAATGAGAACAAGGACATGTTTGCAATACATAATTTCTTAGAATAAATTTTATGAAAAAGGCTTAAATAGAAGCTCTTTCAACAATCAATCGCAAGGAAGTCGACACACGTTTGAATGAAGTAGAATCGATTTTGAATCAATCGGTTCACTCAACTGCACAAATAAGTATATTGAAAGAGGCCTATTAGCCCGAACCTTTCTTCGACAAAATAAAGTCTCAATCTTGGTTCTGACCTTCTCTTCTATTCAAATTCCAAATTTTAAGCTCATGTTTGACGCACATTCTTTTAAAATACATTTCTTCAAAACTCATTTTCAACCACACAATTTCAATAAAATTAATATTTTTCATCACATCAATAATTTTTCATTATTTTTTAACCACATATTTTTCATCATATCACTTTTCAAAATATATTTTTTTCTCAATAATATCCATCAAACACACCCTAAGTATGCAATCCCAAAACCCCCTCCTCTAATCCTATTTAGGCTCTTATACATGTTAAAAAGTAAGAAAATGTTATGAGTCTACGTGCAAATTATTTTATTTAAAAAATACGAAATCGATAATAAGTTTGAGAAAAATTTAGTTTCAAAAAATCTATACCAAACTTGGTCTAAATAGTGCTTTTTTGATACTGTTGAAATTAACTTGGAGTGTATGGAATCTATTACCAAATTAGTTATTATTAAAAGAATCTAATACCAAACATGTCATGAAATTTATCTCATTAAGAAAAATAGTGAGTATAACGTTGAAAACTTGTTTCTAAAAATTTCTTTCCTAACATTGCTTGCATTCTCCTTGAGTAAATTTTTTAAAATTCCTTATTTATATAGTAGAAATTTAGTTTTATACTTATTGTTAATTTTTCTTATCAAAATCTTTTAAATATGTGTACATATTTGCTACTGATAATAAATTTGAATTAAAAATTTATAATATGTTTTATAAAGAAAAAAATAACCAGTGTTCGAGGAATATCAGTATCCGACATGTGTCGGACACAGACACATTATCCTACTTGACATATAAGTACTGCAAAGCCTTTTATTTTATAACTTTTTAAATGTTTACAACGCATTTTCCACTCCACCAATGATCCTGCGTACTCACGTTATATGGTTCTCAACTATTAGTTTGCTGAAAAACACATCTATAAGTTACGTATTAAGATGTATAACTGCTTGCGCATTAGAATGTTTCAATTGCAACGGTAAAATCCACATTCTAAAGAACTCACTAACAAGACTAATCTTACGTCTACTAGGAAGAGTGCAAATTGGGAGCTCGTCAATGTCATTGCTGCTGTTGTGCCAAGAACAGAACCTGACGAAGCCTCTGCTTCCAAGCCAGCTGAATCCAAAACACGAAACCATAAATCTCCCAAATTAGCAACCCCATCTCGTATATCCGCACGGTCATTAGGAGTACTGCTGTAAACAAGGGCCTCCCTCCTTCGTATCAAACTGCTAATCACAAGACAAAGACAAAAGGATGGAGAAAAGAATATGTAAGGCTTAAATTTTAACTCTACAGCAATGACAGGTGAACAAGTAAAATTTAACCGATTAAATAGTGCCGACTTCCCAACATTTCGGCATCCTATAGTAACAACAGTTGGAAACTTGTCGATATCAATTTTAGTGAAATCAATTTATTTTAGAGGCATCGGCTTAGCTTTTCTATCAACGGTACAACCAACATCATCGGTATCGATGTCACTCTTCCATTTCACTATTAATGCCACCAGAAGATAATGAACCAGCGGGATCAAACAAATCCTCCTGCATTTCTTGTTCTGAAGATGTACAAAAATTCCCCTCTTTTTTATAAAGACGGGTGTGTAGTGTAGAGATGCATCTTCTAATGCTGATAACTGAGAAGTTACTAAATACTTATCCTAATCAAGACAAACACCATCAATTATTAAAATCAAATATCCATCGGTCTGCATTTGAATGGAATCTTTTGTCATTTTGAGAAAATGTGATGATTGAATCGTTGAAACAAGTTTGTATAGTGGCAGTTCTGGAGCACAGACCGAGGCCAGGTCGAGTTTTTCGGGCTGAAAAAACTGGAACCCATAAACGATGCATTCCAATAATATCAATTTATGGTTGATTAATTTACATTTGTAACTACGGTTTTTCCTCCCATCCAAATTGGTTGGTGGTACTTTCCACTTGCATAATAATGCAAAAGCACCAGAAAATCAGTGTTACTAAGAATTTTAGCACTTAGAGTGTGTTTGGTAGATATTATTGAGGAAATAATGTATTTTAATAGTGATATAATGGAAAATATGTAGTTAAAAAGTAAGGAAAAGTTATTGATGTAATGAAAAATATTATTTTATTGAAGAATATGGTTGAAAATGAGTTTTAAAAGAATGTATTGTGAGAGAATGTGTACCAAACTGGGGCTTAAACGTTGTTTTGTGCATTCGGGGGAAAGAAATTAAGTTTTAAAGGTAAACTGCCTTACACATTTACACTTGTAATTTAAATTGGGGTTGAGGGTTTAGGGGTTTTACGGTTGGATCAAAATTCCTGGTACAGCCATAGGTCCACAAAAAATAGGTTAATTTCATTAAGAATCACTGAAGTTTTTTAAGAATTTCAAAATCAAAATAATTATAGAAGTAATTTTATTACAATAGTAGTTACCCAAATGAATTCGACGTGTTACAATAGTAATTTTAAAAGAATCATTAAGAGTTACTTACGACGTGTTACCAAGTCAACCACCTTTGCTGACACAGACATTGGATGCAATGAATTCGTCAACTTAGCATCGAGGCATTCAAATAGCTTATAGAGAGAGAGAGACACCCGCAAGAATGGAGTAGATCACATTTCTCTATTCAATGGAACAAAGATATTTTGTTCAATAACTTGTGTGAATTGTTCAACAAGAGTTGATAGGGAGAAAATGATTCTAATGATATTTACTTCACTCCAATTAACCTTCATGACTAGGATTCGAAAGTGTTGAAATACGATTGCTAAGAAAATTACACATGATTGCTAAAATCATAAAAAAAATTACACGTGATTGCTAAGAAATCTCGTGAATTGACACTGCACTTTTTTGGTGGGCCACGATGGCAAGTTGATTGCAACTCCGAGACATATGTTGTCTATCTACAAGATAGAAATTGTGCATATAGGGAATGGAAGCTTACTGTTATACCCTGCATGTGTAAAATATCAGTCATTAGGGAATGCAGAAATGAACCAGAAGACTTCACTTATAATAGCTATACGATTGAGACTTATATGAATTGCCACAATAGTATCATGAACCCAATTAATGAAATGCGTTGATGGCCACAATTGGATATGCCCGATATCACTCCACCGTCGTGGACTATTCTACGTAAAGGAAAAATACAGATAAATAGGAGAAAATGGACAAATAAAAAGGTGATAGTACATTTACAGTGTAGCGCCTGCAAGCCTTCCTTCTAGCTTTCTTCCTTCTTGAGTTAGGTTTATTTTCCTTCATCTTCTAAGATTAAATCTAAGTCTCTTCCAATCTATTCACACTAACATAACTTTGGCTCATTTTCACACTCTGAACTCACTGTTTTCACCAGATTATCTAACTTGTAAAACAACATGAACACACACACATCAAAACGTTCTAAATTTCTTAAAGACAGCCAAAATTTCAAGCTTAAGTGACATTAAAACAATGAGTGAACTCACTCATCATGGATACTAACAAAGTAAAGTTCAGTGGCTAACAAAAAATTTTTGTGAGTTCGGTGAGTAAGTCAGGATATGGTTCAAAGTTCAATGACCATTGAAACATTTAACTCTTCAACCACTCAATTGAAATCCTACGTGTCAATATTAAATTTGAACATGGACACAGACAACATTAACGATACACCATGTGAGAGAAATATGTGGAACCTTCAAATTTTCACCAAAAAAATGTTAAGTTTCACTAACTGGCTGCTTATTAGAGCTATGTTTAAGCCCATTTGTGAAAAGTGAGTTTTGTAATAGTGATTTTTTTAAAGAATGTATTGTTAAAAAGTAGAATTTTTTTTAAAAAAAATTACGTATAATTATTATATTGGATGAATATGTGATTGAAAAAATGAGTTTTTAGATAATGAGATTCAAACGAGTACTAACTACTAAAATAGAACAGATACAAGAACATGATAACTACACATTTAGCTGCAATCAACACTATTTTATTTGATGTAACACACTATTTATACCAATGTTGGAATTTAAGAATGAAACACAGAATTGCCCAATTTTGGTGGTTCTAGCACCCGAAATCGAGAACTAATAATCAGTTCTAACTCATCGGTTTCTTTAGTTAATAATGTTTATTTGCTAATTCGGTTAATGATTTTGCCATTGTTTAAGCCCCATTTTTTTCATCAAAATGCAATCTTGAACAGTGATTTGACACGTTCTTTAATAAAATAATATTACACGCAAACCTAATTTTTTTTCCTTATTTTTTAACCATAAACTCTCCATCATAGCACTTGCAAAATGCTTTTTTTTTTTTTTTAGAAAATGAGGCCCAAACAAGCCCTTTATTAGACATCATTTTATATGAGGATGAAACATGTTTGCATTGATACTTTTAGTTCTGGTTGTGAATATTAACTTTAATTGATAGAACTTTGTATTCAAATATGCATTAAAAATGTGGTAGTTTCGATTGTGGAACGAACTAAACCACACCAAAATCATGTGGTTTACGTCAGGTTCGATTTATGATTATAGATGGAATTGGTGGTTTCATTATAAAGAAATAATTGGTTTTCAATTCTCTTCAGAATCGCCTATTCCTAAGGACCGTAACCAATGTTTTAAAAAATTATCCGAGCATCGATCCGAAAAAGATAGAGGATCAAGGATCAAAAGGTTCAACCGAAGTCGAACCGAACTCAAAGTAAATATAAATTCATTTTTGTTAATTAAATTTATTATTATATAATTAGTCTCGAGTCTCTCGACACTTCAAAAATTAACAATTAATTTATTAAAATAATTTGCTTTGTTAAAAACAAAATCTTTAGAGTTTATAGGAATCTAACATTATTATGTTAATAATAAAGTGAATTCAAATTTAATAAATAAAAGATTGAGGTGAACTTTACAATTTTGCTTTGTTGGGAACCAAAATAAATAAAAAATGAAACTTGAAAGTCAATAGACAAAATTAGCAGGCATGCATATCCTATATCGAAACAGTTTAATCCATCTATAAAAGCAAACCAGCAAGCATCCAAAATCCATTATTGGGCTTTTCACTTTAGTGCATGAACCCAAATTGAAGTCGAAAGATTTTAGATTTAAGTTTGAAAACTGACTCCGGTTCATCGGTTACCCGTTAACACGACCGATTTAATCGGTTTTTTAACGGTTTTGTTTTAGAGTGTACACAATTTTCAATGATCTAGAATCGATTAATGGATTGTCTCCAATAAATACGAAAGTAGGGTCTTCATTAAGTAATATATACCAAAAATAAAATTAAAAATTAAGTTTGGTTCTAGTGCTAGTTCTGATTCTAGGATCTAGAACTAGAATCGAACTAAAACCATTATTATTATTTTTTTTTTTAAGAATCGAATCAAACCGCTCAATTTGGTTCGGTTCTGATTTAGTTTGATCTGAACATTTTGTCCATCCCCAATTAAAATCATGCAATAAAATGTGAATGAAGTTATGAACAAGGGTGTTAGAAATAGATTAAGAAGTGGGTGTTTTAACATATTCAAGACAATTCAATTGCTACCTCCTTAAATTAGGAACTTAAGAGTCTGTATAATACCGAATCTAACTATTTAAGATGAAACATTTCAAAAATATATTTCGACTCACACAAATCTTACATGGTGCATTTAAGAAAAATCTTATATAGCCTCTGTTTGGTGAGGATTAAAATCAGATTTTTAATAGATTTTGATAAGGATTGACGAAATGTGTGATCGAAAAGTTATGGATCTCATGAATATGTTGTTAAAATTAATTGAATTTGAATTAGACTGAAATCTAAATTTAAATTTCTACTAAACAAGGAATAGTGTCTTATATTTCGAAATCTTATTTGCTCGACACGGATGGAACCAGGAGGGAAGCAAGTTTTTTTTAAAAAAAAGTTAGTGTGTAAATAAAATTCATATATAACAAAAAGAAATCATAATATAGGTGTGTTTGAGCAATATTATTTTGAAAGAATGTATTCTGGAATAATAGATTGATGGGGAATGTGTGGTTGAAAAAGAAGGAAAAGTTATTGATGTGATAAAAATATTATTTTATTGAAGAACGTGTGGTTGAAAATAAGTAGAAAATGAGAATGAAAAAAATAATGTGTACCAAACCGGGTGTCACGGGGTGCCTTTCT
>CAIGRN010141423.1:0-48637 GCA_903798345.1 Fraxinus anomala
ATTCCTAACCTGATCTATGTTATTTCGAGTGAGAATCCAGCTTAGCATTATGTTATGTTTAATTGTAACTTGGGGTTTTTGTTTTTTGTTTTATTATCGAGAATGGACGAGATAAAGAAAGTAAAGTTTGCTTAAAAGTTGGATGACTTGAATGAAAAACAAGCATTATGTAATGTTAATTGTAACGTGGGATTTTTTAATTTTTAATTTTTCGCTTGACCATCAAGAATGGATGGAAAAATTAGATTTAAGTCCTTATTTGATCTCCATTATTTTCAAAATGCATTTTTCTTTCTTTTATTTTCAATCACATTTTTCAATAAAATAATATTATACGCAAACTCAAAACTTTTATTTATTTTTTAACTACACATTCTCCATCAAATTACTATTCCAAAATGCATTTTTTAGCCCAAAAAAAAAAAAAAAAAAAAAAAGGAATTTATACCTAATTTTTTATTATAGAAACTTAAAAACACAGTTCTGTGTGATTTTTTCTTCTAAATAACGTATAAATTAAAATCCAGAAATTGGAGGAAATAGTTATAGTTATCCGATAATTTTTTGAAGTCGAAGTCCATAATTAATACAACGATAAATTGATTATCGATTTTTTTTTATCTCAAATCTATACTCTTAAATTTCGATTATATGAATGAATCATCAAGCATCCACGTATAACCACAATCATAATACGTAGTTCAATGTCCAATATTTAACATTCCAAAGGTAATGATTGGTAGGTAAATCTGTTCAAAATTATTGACATGTGGATCATTAAAATGTTAGGTTAGGACACCCAACCCAATTTATGCTTATCCTTGAATGCTGTAATCACTTTTATAATATGAAAACGCGAGGCCTAGATGAGGCTACGTTTCTCATTCTCATTGGCCAAGCTGATATCAAATCGCGGCTGACCCCTGGTCGCGCCATGCGGCTCGGTGCCGTTAGCTGGCTTTCAAATTATGCTTCTCATAATTCATAATGTTTATTATTTTGGGTTCAAAAGGATCTCTTCTTTAATTGTCTTTCTCAGTTTCATAACTTTATATTTTTCTGTCTTTAAATTTTTGAAAAATAGAGTATTTTGTGAAAAAACTAAACACAAACTCTATTCTATTAGTAGATAATCGGTAGACATCCAATCAATTTTTTGCTATATGTTTGGTATATAATCAATGTTAAAATGTGTTCTTTTGAGAATATATAATATAATTGAATTGCAATATACATGTTTAAATTAAAATATATAAAATTCATCTTTCATACCCTCCCTCCAGTCCCAACCATTGTTACTTATTTATCTTAATATGCTCGATTTTACAAATTTTCATAGATATATTTTAGAGTTAGACAAAAATCAAAGTTAACATTTTGTTTACTAATGATGATACTTAGGTTTCTCTTCTGATTATAGGTGGAGGTTCTCATGCAATTCCATCACTTAATAGGTCAGGCTAACTCTCATGTGTTGGACTTTGAATGATTAAGTTAGTACCCAAAAAAAAAAAAAAAAAAAAAAAAAAAGAAAGTGAGTATAAATATGAAAAATTTCAATAAGTTGTCGTGTCAAGTATAAATTTTCTAGGAGTTGATGTGTTCCGAATTCAATTATATACGGACATGATAGGTATCACATTTATTTCTATATTAGTAAATAGAATATAAGATGTTTCTTTAACATGTTAGTTGTTAATCAGTTATTACGCTTTACAGCCAATCACGAGATCTTGTTGTGGTTGAAGTCACATTGTTGTCGTGCCCGACTAATTCAACATCTTGGTCCTCAACATTGAGATGAAGTGAACTTACAAGGTGTCAGCAGTTTGAAAGTTGAGGTTGACGCGAGATTGACATGCCATTCTTTTCATTTAATCTTATTAGCATCAATTAGTAATTATAGCGGTAGAGTTAAGGTATAGAAGTCCAAAATTCCTAAATATGACTTGTCCACTTTGACACATAAAAGACGAATCAACGCATGACTGACTCACAAGTATCAAAACGTTCGAACCATGGCCCAAAACCAATGAGTTTACTCAGAATTGCCAAGATTTTTTTAAATGAAACACTGACCAAGTCAAGATACTATTAAGATCACCTAATTGAATTTCAAAATCATGATTTTTTGGGGGCTTTATATGATTTTTGTTGTTTAGTATATTTTCTAAAGCCAACAGCTCTATCTATGGCTCACTAGCCGAGTGGGCAATAAGATATTTTCCTGACGTGAAACAGCAGCTGTCCCCCAAATTTGCAGAATTCCAGTTGGCCGGTAAACCCTACAATTCCAGAATCCAATTCAAAAAGTACAAGGCGACATTTACCGCAATCTCTACGTGTCAATCCTACAAGCCGACACCCAATTCTCCTTTTTCTCCTTTCACCCTATTATCTCCCAGATATTTTCTTCTCTCTCATCCTGTAGTTAGGTATACAATTTACTGTCGCCCCTTATGAAACAAACGCACCAGATTCTTTGAATTAAAATTTTTTATCGTCTTCTATCGTTTCGTTTCTCTAATTACGCACGCGCTTTTCTGAAGGCGTTCTAATCCCATCTGCACAATGCGGTGCATGTAAGTTTTATGTTAACTTCAATTGATTCTTTTCTTGATTTTATTCTTGCTTTTCTAGATTTCCTTTATTGTTTCTTTTCATCCGATGCATTTGTTGCTATTCATTCTTTTATTGATTTCATTCATTGTTTTGTGAAAGAACTGGAAAAGGGTAGTAAAGTGTTTTTCAACCTATGCATTCAGTAATATGTCTTGCCATTTGTTCATCTTAACATTAATCTAGTTTTGTTTCTCTTCGAAGTCATGGGAAGATTCAAAGCCAGAGAATTAGTGGTGTTCATATTATGGACACATGGTGTCACTTTAGTAAAAGAAGACATGTTTTGTGGTAGCCCGGGTATTGTTTCTTCTTTCTATAGAGCATGTTGGTTATTGTGCTTGCTTTTAACATATGGAACTTTACCTTATTCAGTTTTGTTTCTTCTCTTTTTTGTTGCCACTCTTTGAATTATATTTTTTGTTCTTGTCTAGGCTTTTAACTTTGTTTTATGTTTGTATTTTATGCAATATTTCAATATATAATATGATGAGTACTCATGCATATTTTCTCCCCCTAAATTATTTGTACATAGATATGTTAGAAAACCAACATAAGGGTAGTGGATCTAAAGTGATATAAAATAAAAATTTCAAATCTATGTCCTTGTTATATGGAGATTAATCTGACTTTGTATTGAGAATTGAATGTTCCCTCTTTTATATATTTTTTCCCTATCCAAGAAACTCTCTACAACATCTAATTAGAATTTCTTAGACACCCCCTCTACACGCATAGATGCAAATACATGAATTTAGAAGTACCTGGATATTTTAGTACCTAAACTATTACATGATTCTAATGAAAAATGATAGTTAATGCATGTGAAAATCTAAAAGTAGTCTCTAGCATTCCCTTTCAATTCTGAAAAATTTAAACACTAAGTTTTTCTTGAAAATAAAAGATTTTTAATTTTTAATTTTTTATAGAAACTAGTGTTGTGAACATATCAGTCTCTCATGTTTATGAGGTTCATAACTTGAAATTCGTATGCTTAGTACCATTGGGAGAGATAAGATTCGTAGTCATGAGATTGACTAAGAAGTTGTCGCGAAAGAGAGTAGTGGGAGAGACTTGGTCTTCTTGCATGTCTTTCCAAATCGTTTTAGCTAAACTAATTCACAAAGTCTAGCGCAAAGAGCAAAACTCCTCAAAATCTCATGCAAAAGGTGATCGAAGAGTGATCCACAGTTGGTTAGAAATAACTCCAATTCAACCAGCGAAGGAACTAATGGGATTAAGTTGGAGCGATAAGATTAGCTTTCAATTATGAAATCCCCTAGTAAGAATACCTTTCGACTTGTTTTACTTGTCATGACGGGGATAGCTATAACACATTTTGACTGAATGCCTCTCACCATTGTGAGGATTTCATTTTATAGAAAAATATGGTTGCTCTACGCGAGAAGTATATATTTACAACCATATAAGGCAAAGCTAATAAAGGAAAGCTAATCTCTATCAATATGTAAAATTGATGTAAATAAGGTAAATCTCTTCCAGGTCACCAACTTTCTTGACCTTTCGGCACTCGATAGGCATCAAGCCTCACATATGATCTTACGAATTTTTGGATTGGTATTCTTGGGAACAAATCCAGTGAAAACGAGGTGGGGCTTATGATTTCAATAGAATATGCCAATTATAGAAGCCAATTAGAATATGCTAATTATGGATTCTACAATCTATCAATTATGGATCCATCAATTTGCCAATTTTTCTGCAATTTGTTGACTACAATCTGCCAATTATTTTGTCAATTGTTGATTTTGCAAATCCCATTGAGCTGATTAAGAAGCATTAATTTGCCAACTAGAAATTGATGTCGTGGTTGATGTAAAGCCTTGGTGAAGACATTAGCAGTATGAAGATCCGTAGAGATATGAGAAAGGGTAAGTATTTTCTCGTCATAGGCTTTACGAATATAATGATAATCAACCTCGATGTGTTTGGTGCATTCACGAGGGACCGAATTGACAGCAATCTAAATAGCAATAGTGTTGTCGGCATAAAGATGAGTTGGCTAGTTCAGAGACAAACCAAGCTCTCCTAACAACCTACGAAGCTAAACAATCTCAAAACAAGTCGAGGATATAGCATTATACTCGGACTCAGCATTATACTTGGACTCGGTGGAGGACTTGGAGACTGAGACCGTTTATTACTTTTCCACGAAATAAGTGCATTGCCAAGAAACATGCACCAACCAGTGATTGAATGTCGATTATTCACACAATCCGCCCAATTAGCATCACAATAAGCTGCCAATTGAATTGACGATGCATATGAAAAATAAAGACTGCTATTAGAAGTACCTCATAGGTATTGAACAATACGATGAACTACAGTCAAGTGTGGAGGACAAGGTGTCCACATAAACAGACTATCCCGTTGAACCGGAAAAGATATGTCAGGCCTAGTTATGGTTAAATAGTTCAAGCTGCTGATCAATTGTTGATAGAGAGACCTCATCTTTATGGTGCTTCACATTTACCTCCATAGGAGTTTGCACTGGATTCCCTTCCTGAAGACCTGCCAATGCAATCAACTCCCGACTATACTTGTGTTGATGTAAGAAAGTACTTGCTTGAGTAGATTTTACTTCAAGACTAAGAAATACTATAGAGGACCTAAATCTTTCATATGAAAGGAGGCATTGAGATGTTGGAGCTGCGGAATCAATACATTATTGATCCCTATAATAACTATTATCATTTACATAAATCAGCAACAACACAATACCACTAGTAGTCTTATGCAGATTCAAGGAAAATCATACTAGCTCTGGACAAAGGAAAAATCAAATAAAATAGATTGAAACTTATCAAACCAAGCTCTAGGGGCCTATTTCAAACCATAGAAAAACCTTTTTTAACCGATACACGTAGGAGGAACAAACAAGCCTTGTGGTGGAGTCATATAGGTCTTTTCCTTAAGATCACCATGCAAAAAGGCATTCTTGACATCTATCTGCAGCATAGGACAACCCTGTGAGGCTTCTATGGATAAAAATAGTCCGTACTGTAATCATTGTGGCCAATAAGCAAGTCTCATAATCTACCCTATACTTTTACAAATTACCAAGTGCCACCAACCTTTCACCAACTGTGCTTTATGCTTGTCTAAGAACTATTAGACTTTAACTTGATGGTTTGTGCCCATTTACACCCAATAGGCTTGACATCAAATGGACTAGAAACAATATCCAAAGTATGGTTCTCCTGCAAAGCTTGCAGCTCTTCATCCATAGTCTTTACGTAACAGGCTTGTACAACTGCTAGAGAGTAAGAAATGGGGGGCACACTGATCTGAGTAAAAGTTTGCATTAAGCAACATGTGGGAAAAGCCATACCTTTCATGGGGGAGCAACATGACTTTGAAAGAAATTTTGATTCGTAAAGAAGATCACATTTCTAGAATACAAATGTGATCAGCAGTACAATCTAAGTATGTAACACCTTTTTGAGAAATTTTAGCCTAAGAAAGCACAATGAATAGATTGAGCAACAAGTTTGTGAGTTTATGAGGAGGTATATAAACAAAGCACACACATCCAAATGTATGCAAGGTTTAATAGCTAGGAATGCGAACCAACAAACGATAATATGGTGGCTCATATTTCAAAATTTGTGATGGCAGATGATTAATCCGTCAAAGCTTCTACTCAAAAGGTCAACCATGTTGTAGTTTTTTATTTTGGAACCAACAAGGTTTTGATCTTACTGGCAAAGCTGTTACTTCCACTCATTTAGACACGTAATCCACCACTATCAAGATATACTAATTCCCAAACAACGGTGAAAATGGTTCCATGAACTTAATACCCAAACATCGAATAACTTCACCTCAAGAATGCTATTTAGATATTTCATTCCTCCGTGAGCCAGTTTAAGTTTTATGACATCGATCAAACTTCTGAATGAAGTCATATCCATCCTAAAATATAAGAGGATAGAACTTCAATTGTAAGATTTTCGCTATAGCCTTGGATGCTCCAAAATGTCCTGCTTAATTTAATGAGTGATAGGGGTTAGAATCTGATCTGTTTTTTCCTTTGAAATGCAATGTTGAATAATCTGATATGGAATTCTCTTGTATAGGATCCTCCTCGGTGTAATGCCCAATATCACTGAAGAATGCCTTTTTCTAATGACTTGTGTAATGTGGTGGAATGATGTTATTGGCCAAATAATTTACAAAATATGCATACTAAGAGGTAGTTTTTAGCTAAAGAATTATCATCCAGGAAAATTTCATTTACTTCATCTGGCTCATTTTGCTTTACCAATTCAAATTGAGAGAGATGACGAATACCACATTTTCACACCCTTTCTTATCCCGTATCTCGAGATCAAACTTTTGCAAAAAAAGTATCCATTGAATGAGCCTCAACTTAGCATGTAGCTATTTCAAGGCTGAATAATCGGTATAAACAATCACCTTAAATCTAATTAGATATGAATGTAATTTGTTGAAGGTGAAGACCATTGCTAGGAGTTCTTTTTCAGTGGTAGCATAGTTTAATTGTCTTTCAGTGAGTCCTACTCGCATAGTGAATCACTGGAGATAAATTGTTTCTGCGCTGACCTAATATTGTCCCAACTGCATAATTACTAGCATCACACGAGCTCAAAAAGGTAGACTCCAATTTGGTGAAACTAGAACTAGTGCTAATATTTCCTTCAGTGTGTTAAAAGCATGTATACTTCTCGGAAAAATGGAAAGGGGTATCCTTGTTAAGTAGATTGTACAATTGCTTGGTGATTTTGGAGAATTCCTTAACGAAACATCGTAAACATTACATGTTCTAAGAAACTCCAAATGCCTTTATTTGATGGTGAGGTGGAAGTTTCTCGATCACTTGTATCTTAGCTAGGTCAACCTCAATCCGTTGGACGAAATTTGATGTCCTAACATAATTCCCTCTTGAACAATGAATTGATACTCTTTTCAATTCGGTAGCAGGTTGGTTTCTCTACATCGCCTCAAGGCTAAGCTCAAGTTTAGAGAATGATGACCTAAACACCGAGAAATCATCGATGAATACATATATGTAATTCTCCACCGTGATTGAGAAAATGGATATCATACAATGTTGAAATGTAGCAGGGTGTGTATAATCCAAATGGCATCATTAGGTATGCAAATTGCCATAATGGCAAGTAAATTTGTCTTCTCTTGATCCTCCAAGGCGATAGGAATTTGATTACAACCGAAACAACCACCGAGAAAACAGTAGTAAGAGTGATCGGCGAGCATTTTCAACATATGGTCGATAAAAGGAAGAGGAAAGTAATCATTGTTATAGTGTTTAGTTTGCGGTAATCAATGTAAACTTGCCACCCTGTAAATGTTCTTTTTGGAATGAACTCATTATTCTCGCACTACTGTGATTTCCTTCCATTTTTAGGCACTACCTGGATTGACTTATGCTCTATATGAGATTAGATGTATATGATAATGGCATCCCTCACATCTCTAAGTTTAACGTGCTGATGCTCAACTAAAGCCCTGTAATCATCCTCCATGAAAATATTATGCATACATATTGAAGGACTGATACCTATTATAGACCACCAAATAGCAGTTTTGTGATCCTTAAGCACTCGAAGCCATTTATCTTCGTTTATAACACAAAGAGAATTAGCAATGATAACCAGTAGTATAGATTTCTCCCTAAAGTAGAGATATTACAGATGATTTGGTAATTGCTTCAGGTCAAGAGTATAGGTTAGAATGGATGTCGAGGGTTTTGTGGGACCTTTGATAAGTACTAAAAATGTGGGTTCTTCTTAAACAATAAGTATTCCAACCGAAGACAATCTTCGATTCTTCATAATCAGATGGTGTGGATTCAGAATGAACAAGGCGGATCTTAAGCATTTCTTAGGGATGATCATGAGTGAATGTGTCTGCTACAACCTTGTCTATCACATCAATTTGAAAACAATAGTCGGATTTTGTCGGATATTTAATAGCCTTGGAAGACATAAATTATCACATGCTCCTTTTTTAGCCTCAAAGTAAGTTAACTCTTATGCACATCAATGAGAGGTCGACCAGTATCATGATATAGATGTCCTAGAACGAATGGAACATCCTTATCTTCTTCCATGTCTAGGATGGTAGTCAATTGGAAAAGAATGAACTTATCAACTTTTACAAAATTATCTTTGATTATTCCCCGAGGGTGTTTGATTGACTGGTGGCAAGTCGCAATGAAATTGTTGTGGCCTTTGCTTTCCCAAACCTAATTTCTTGTACACAGGAAGGACATCAAGTTAATGCCAGCACCAAGATCATACAAAGCTATATCAAAGTAGTTATTCTCAATAGTACAAGGAATAATGAAACTCCCTGGATCTTTAATCTTTGGAGGTAGCTTGTTCTACAATATAACACTCCATTCATTTGTCAACATAATGGCGTCCTTCATAAATTTTGATAAATTTTGCATAGCTGGACATTCGTGCTAAGGCATCTATAAATGATATGTTGATGTTTAGCTTTTTAAACACCTCCAAAAACTTATCAAACAGCTTGTCAAGCTTGTATTTCTGCAACTTTTGAGGGAATGGTATCGGAGGCACATATGCTCGATGGGAACGATTGGTTTAACCTGTGATGTGCCTGAATTCTATTCTAGAATTACTTCTACGGATTGTTCAGACCAATCCATTTGTTCTTCGTCAGTAGTACGTACCTTTTCATGAGAAGCAACTAACTCTTGACATAAATCTCTATAACTGAACTCTACTTCTTGTAGTGGTAGCCTTCACTTGTTCTTTAGGGTTGGTTTCAGTATTATTTAGTAAAGTGCCACGTATCATCCTTGATAGTGCTGTTTCATGTGTCCTACTTGAGTCAGATTCTTTATAGATGACTGTTGGTGTTGCAATGTGTGTTAGTTTTTGTGATATACTGAGTAATTGGTTCTTCCAACAAAAGCTTTTTCTCATGTTGATGTTGAAACCTTGGTGGTGTGCCTAGATTGTGCTTTTCCCAAACCCAATGGCACAAAAAACTTATTCAATTGAAATCTTGCAAGCGTTCAAGTTCATTGACAAGCAATTGTTAGTGAGTAAAAAACATCGTTCATGTGAGGATTTATCTAACAATCTATTTCTAGTAAAATTAAACTTATTTTCACGTGACCTGAAGTGTTCGTATCTTGAATTCGAAGATGTCAAAATGTATTCACTAGCTAGATTATTCATGTGTTGTATACAATATAGACAATTATTTCTAACACTATGGGACCTCATGTTGATTGCCAAGTATGAGTTATACCTACTTTGAATCGCTTGAAAACAAAATAAGCCTAAAACACGTTTAAAAGTTGATCATTCATTAAAATGAAAATCTAAACCTTGACATCAATCAATCGACACAAGTTGACAGTAAAAAGAAGTTTTGATTAAAACGTCAACTAATGATTACATCATCCTCCTAGACACCAAGATGAATGTCTTCTTTTAATTTCTTCAATGGATTCTTCAAGAAATTTCAATCTTCTTGCTTGAAATCTGCAACTCTCGAGCCACAAATTTTGAAAGTATTCGCTTTGTATTTTTTTTTCTCCATATCTCGCCTCCAAGTTTTGAGACTAACCATACAATCGTATAGTAGGGTTGTTTGTGATCGCATGGTTATGTGTATGTATTTGTAGGATCAGCATCTGCAAGTTCCTACCTTGCAATCGTATGGGTGTTTCCCACGTGATTGCTAGACACCCATTGTTGCCAAGTTCATCTTGGAACCTGGATTCACTTATGCTTGCAGCTCAAGTCCCTTCTTTATTTGTATTTTTGGTACCCACATCTTTCAATCTTTACACGTTGATCTCCATCTTCTATAGTTTGTTCGGTTTAGGTCCATTTTGATTCACTTTTTGCTCCTTTTCTCCATGAATTATTCAACATAGAGTTTCTCTCAAAACAATCAATATACAAAGAAAATTTAGTATAAATTCAATAAAAGCACTCCCAATCATCTACTTCTGATGGCCCAAATAAATGTAGAGTTACACTTATCAGGTCAACATGGTATAAGACTAAGAGCATGCAAATGTCTTGAATTCAAGTCTTGTCACCACCCATGTAAATGAATTGTGCATGTGTTAGGCTTTGATAGAAAATTATAAAGAAAAATCTGCTTATACGTGAATGGGCGTGTTGTAGATAATATTTAAATAATGTATATTTAACCCTATCTAATAGATTGAGTTTTAAATCATGTGGTTCAACGTAAGTGATTATAATATTATAACCATGTAATTATATTTCCATAAAATATTTAAACAACGCTTTGTGTTGTACTTGTTTTTCTTTTAGAATTGCATCGTTATGTCTTGTTTTCTGTTTCCATGCAACCTACTGGCTACTCTTCATTAATAACAAGAGATGAATGCGAAATAGAAGCATAGTCATTTTCCATAGGTACTGGAATAGTTACTTTTATTTATCTTTACCATAATCAAAACCTCTTCAAAGCCCACATGTTGGAAAGGACATGATATGCCATATAGGATTTGAAATCACATGCCATTTACATGATATGTAAATTCCCATGGGCTGTGGCTCTGGTACAAGAAAAAAATTTGCCTCCTGGTATAAGTTTCTTTGAATTATTCCAGGGTACACCCCCGGAAGCTCTTCTGCATATTGCTAGTGGATTATTTATATGTAAATAAACTCTATAATTAAATTGCTGATTAATAGAGATAGCTACCAATTTTATGTACACGGTTAATTTTTTCTCGTCTTTGGCAATTTCAACACTTATTCTCATCAAAATTACACATAGGGCATCTGTAGGAATATAATGACATGGATTGCAAAGCACAGCTTTATTGATTGCTGTTGTATCACAATTGGAGAGGACTTTATCAACTTGCAACTTGCTAGAGTTTATTTTTAGAACTTAGAACATAAATACTGATCACCACCTTGATTTCGAACAAGTTCATATCCCAGGATATGCTGTGCTAACATGAAACTATGCTAAAACAAGGAGAAAGATTACATACTAATTGAAGTCACTTATTCGTAATCATGGTTTTGTAATTACCAAAATTGAAGCGCTTCATGGTTACTCACACTACATATCAATAAATAAAGAAGGAAGACTATGATCATACTAATACAGAGGTGTGTGTTAAAATCATCTCAAGATGGAGTCAAATTTAAATCTCGTATTCTTGCAGTTCGATTTGCTTCTCACATTTTAACTTTTAGCGCTTTCATTGAATCTGATCGTCTTATGTTCTTGGCATTTTTTTGCAGTGCTTCCAAATTGTTATGAAACCCTGAAAGTTTCGATGAACATTAGTTTTCTGTGCCCATCTTCTAGATAGATGAACTTTGAACTTTATACTTGTTTTGACTTCTATATGTAAATAAATGGTGAAATTTTTGTGAGATATGTTCATATCCAATGCAAATGTCTGATGGAGCACCATGAAAAGAAAGCCGCTTGTTTTTTTTTTTTTTTTTTGAGTGAACCACATCTTCTTTTATAATATGTTTTCCTTCTCTAAGTATATGTTCATGGATAGGAGAAATCTTAGAACTGCAATAGCAAAGATCCTCTTGAATGCCTCCATTCTTTTTCTCCTTATTTCGCATCTTCAAACTAGTAAAGGGCAATTATTGATAAGAGTGAATTTTGTCAGCTTAGGCTAAAGTACTGGTCCATAACACATTTTTAGGTTCATATATAATATGAAGGATTATCAAAATCATTAGTAATTGTAAGCCTTTCTTCCTTTTTTATGGGTTGTATCTCTTTTGAAATCTCTACTGATATCTAAATTATGTTGAATTAATACACATCCAAATAATTTTAGAACTTAAAAAGAAAATAATGCTAGAACTTCTCCACCTAATTTATATGTCCAGTTAATCTAGAACTATGAGTCCACAAGAAGTGCACACAAGGAATTGGAGCTTTTCAATTAATTAAGGAGAACTGCTAGTGTTACAAGGAACTGAAGCTCGTGAGGAATTTTGACGTAGTTATAAGTATAATTTACATGCTCAACTGTCATCAATTTGAATTTACGATACTTTTACATTATCTTTTTTCAATGTTTCAAGTTTTCAATCAGAAAATATAAATCATAAAACTTTTAGGAACTGAGGAATTTGATTAACCTTGTTCCATTCAACCTTATATGTTAGACTTCAATTTTGTTCTGAGTTGCATGGATTTTTTCAATTTATAAGCCACGTGTATAATTAATATTTCTAACAATTTTTGTTGTATGTGCATTTGCTTTTCATATATGCACTTGAATTTCCAACAAGACCTAATATATCCTGAAAGAATTTTCTTTTTCTTGTATTCATTTTATTTAAGCTCATTGCTATCTGCTGATATATGTTTCATTCTTCTCTTTCAGCACAGCAAGGAACTTGAGCCGTCAACTGGATAATCATACTATTGTTCCTATAATTCAACTATGACCATACTCTATATTTGCCATGTTTGTTTCTAGCTGACCAAGTTCTGACTTGCCTTCGTATTGCATCCTTTTTCTGTGTAAGATCCTAGTTCCTAATATTAATCAGTTATAAAGTTTTTTTTTTTTTAATATAATATGTCCTGATGTGGTTGAATGATTATTATTACTAAATCTGAGTAAATAATCACATCTTTATCTTTATTGATCGATGTTTATCTTCTTGTGCCAATCATTTTTTCTCTGGTTTTAATTATGTTGGAAGCATCTGCCCTGAACATTGAATCTGAATGGTTATGTTAGAATCCATGAGTACTATCCTTGTGATGGACTTTTAAATCTTGACACTTCACTGTTAAGCTGTACTTTTAAATGTAGTATTCTCACTGCAAAGGTTGGTTAAATGTGTTTACTGTTTTTCATTTATCTAAGGAGAAATCAATTTTAATGATAAAGTTGCCAGAACTTTTTTTTTTTCCTGCTTTTTGTATGTGAAGCTGCTAAACTGATGTTTTCTATCTTAGTTCATTATATATGAATTGTCTCCTTCAAATTGCTATGACATTTAGATTTTTGCAAAATGATTTTGTTCTTTCTAGCATGTAACTCGATTTTCAAAATGGAATACAACAAATATATTATGTTTATGAATTTAGTTTTGCTTTGTTCTTACAGTATTACTGAAGATTAGGGTAATGTCTATTTATGTAAGAGTCTTGAAGTCTTTGGATTCTCTCCCTCTCTCCCAAGTTTAACTGATGGTTTTATTGAACTCACGTCTGTCCAATCAAAAGTTAGACCTTCTTGTTTTTGTGTCCACAGTTACCTATATAGTTGACACACAAAAATTTCAATGTAGTGCCAGTTATCTGAAATAGACACTTCTGATTGATGGCTTAAATAATGTATAAAATGTTTCCAAGGTGATATACTTTTGCCCTATTCCTGAATCTTTGCAGCTTGTGTAATCTCCTAAAATTGAACTTTCTGAGGCCACCTGATTATCTTTATGTTGTCATATCATGTGTTCTTGTCGTGCTTTGAAACTGGTAGTTTCTTAAGAAACTATATGAATTGCTTCACGTTTGAATCATATTTTCTGTTATGACATTACTCTTGACTGCCATTTATTTTTATCTAGTATCTGGTAGTAGTAGATTTATATGTACATTGTTTTTCCAAGCAAACTCATCAAGTACAGAGTTTAAATAGATAAATAAGTATTGGAACATCTAGTAAGATATGAGACATGCAATGCTAAACATATTCTTTTATTTATTGTCACAATGACCTAGAAAGCTCCATCTAGTTAGATTTACCTCACATAACGAATTCGGCAACTGGGCAACGCCAAAATATTAAGCATTTTTTTCCTGAATAGCTGTGGTTCTTATACCACTTTTGGCATTTAACGAAAAGCTGTAACAATGGTGCCCTTCACCATTAACAGATTACTTGGCACCTTTGAATAGTCTGCATCTCTTTGTTATTGCAGTTCTAGACTGCTGCATTTTTCCCACCAAAGCAAGTCTAGGATCAATAGAGTGTTGAATTGTGTTTAATTAAGTACTTAATTGGGGGTAGACAATTACCCCAATGATGTAATTGGTGTCTCCAGGTTCTGCTGCTGTGGCTGGCAAAGCTGGAGACAAACAGGTTCACGTGGGTCGTCTCTGATGCGTAAACTATTAGTGCGAAGTGCATTACTGTTTGCTCCATTCACATCCTTAGTTCCATAAACCTGAACAACAAGCATTTTGCTGAGCAACCTATTATAGTTCTTCTATAAATAGCGCTCCAAATAAAGTGCTTTGTTTCACCGAACATTTTGAAACTTATTTTATTAATTTACACTGCTACCTTACTATACAATGGCACATTTTCTTGTTGAATGAGGTTTACCTTCTTATACAGTTCCATATTTTCTTGGTGGATGAGGTTTCTCTGCAACAAAATCATGAAACTTAGCTACTAGAAGGAACATTTTGAAATATAATGGAAGATGACTGAGTGCAATTTTTTAAGTGACCTTTTGATTCAGTTCTTCTATCTCTGAAATTAAGATTTGGTCCTGCAAAAGTACGTAAAATATTGTCAATAATTTTATTTGATATGTGCAGAGCTAAGGATCCACAAGAAGATTAAAATTTCAAACCTTCTTCATACGGACACCTCGGAGACTCGTCTCTAGCTGGTTCTCAAGGTTCTGTAGATCTTTGACACTTAAACCAGAAAGATCTTCTCCCATCAATTGACTGTATGATTATGGGAATTGTATATTAGGTTATCTAGGTTGTCAATGAACGCGCACACATACATATGATGCATTCACATACTAATAATAAATGAAGAACTTTATTAATAGTAAAAATAACTACACTCAGGTCCATTAAAAGAAAGAATAGGAAAAAGAAAAAGAAAATCAGAGAATTGAATTGTTCCAACCACACTGCAATGTGATGGAGGTAACCTATTAACACTCCCTCAGCTTTAGCCCATAAAGATGAGAAAACCACGACTGTATCCCACTAGAAATGAGGACTATTATTATGCTTCTGAAAAACTCGACCATTTTGTCCAACCATTTGGGCCAAGTTATGTCTATTGTATCACAGTGCCTTAAGATTTAACCCCTCTATTGTTTCCAAACCTTAGAACTTCGTGTTCAACAACTGGACTACCTTAGAACTTCGTGTTCAACAACTGGACTAGAGATGCAGATTCTGACATACTCCCCAAAGATTGCAAATGGTATTAACCATATATCCCTTGAGAAATTGCTTTTCCAGAAAAAATAGAAGTGAGTTTCATTAGTTATGGTATTTGGAAGTATCTTTTAAGAAAAAGAACAAGAAGTTTCTAAGGTTTGGGCAGATCTAAGCTTTCGTCATCCATATGGGTTTCTAAGGATAAGGAGTTGAAGGGCATTCTTTTGCTTTAATTATTCTTATTTGAAAAATTAAACTGAATTCCTAAAACTACAAGAAATTGACTCTCTGTTAAATCTGTAATACTAAGAAATATAAGTATTGTGGAGAGCTTAACACTGAGACTTTAATATTGTCGAGAGCTGATATGCCATGCAAACAAGGATTAGTTATAGATAAAGGTCTGACCCGAACATACTCCTTAAAATGTATGAACTTACCATGATATTGGTTGAAAATGGTGGCATAAAAGTGAACACCCTGGATAACATCCATTTTTTTTAGTCCATGCTTATGATTACTTTTTTGTCTAGTAACGCTATAACCACTTCCCTTATAAGGAAATATTCTCCATAGGTTGTTAGCATATTGTTATGAGTTGTCTTTACATATATACAATAGATGTATATATAGTAGGATTATATTCCTTATTAGATGTGATTATTTCCTAATGAGAAATATCCTCTCTATGTATATATGTGTAACCCGTTTATGAAATTAATATCAAATAAGTTATTCTCGCAAATCAAATCTCAACATGGTATCAGAGTACGGTTTCTAGGGTTTGGTATTTTTCTTCCGCTTCCTTTGTTTCCTTTTCTAACTTTTCTTTTCTGGTAAGGAGTATTGGGTTAGTTGATATTGATTAAAGACAGTAGAACCTGAGTATAGTTATGGTCGGAAGTATGTCTGTTGTCGTAGATCGAGGTTACTTCTGACGTCTGTGGAGAGTGCGATTGTGGGAGTAGTTGCTGATCGTCTGTTTGGCGGTGTACGTAGGATTATACCAGTGGAGTGTGTGCGCGGTGTTAGGTTGGGATTTTGTGTTGATTCCGTGGTTCTATTCGGCATTGTGAGGCTGGAATTTTTGGCCAGCGATTTCTACGACGTAGCGAGCAGAGTTCATGGAAGAGAAATAGAACTTGGGTTGAGGTTTGATAACGAGTAGGAGAATGAGTAGAGTAAACTTGGACTGAGGTTTGATAAAATTTTCCTTAGGGATTTAAGGTGGGTCAATTTTTTTTTTAATTAGTTTATTTTGTTTGGGCTTGCAATATTTTTGGACTTATATTGTTATTGGGTCGCTTTGGGGTTCATTTGAGCTGCTCTCTTTTGTGTCCCTTTTAGTTATCTATTAAACATGGCTGAAATTGATAAGAAAATGGATCACAATAACACCATCCTAAAAAATCACAGAAAGAAAGTTGACGGGTAGTAGGAATTATGCTCAATAGAAGAGAATTGTCCGTATGTATGTGTCAAGTTTAGCTTTGGGTGATCATTTTGACTGATGATCTACCTTCATCATCTGAAACTAATCCTGGGATTCGAAAAAAAATGGCTGATGGAAGATAAACTCTTTAATTAGATTCAGAATACTCTTTGACTTGACGGTTGATGATGTCATTAATCATTGTGATACTATAAAAGAATTGTGGGACTATCTAGAACTTATGTATGCTAGTAAACAAGATGTATCGCATGTTCATGAACTGATGTTGAAGATTTATCAGGCTGAGCAAAAGGGGCGAAATCTGTTTCAATATTATACCGAGGTAAAATAGGCATTTGACGAAAAATGGGCCATGTTTCCTATTACTAGTGATAATGCAAGAATAAGAAGAGCAGATTGTGGTCCAGTGTTTTCTTGCAGGTTTGAGTTCTGAATATAAGGTGGCTTGTACTTAATTACTTACCAGTGAGGCATTACCTTTGTTGAGTGATATATATGCTCATCTTCTTCGGGTATGCAAGGATAGTGACAAGAAGCAGAGTATAGTACCAAATGAGACGGTAGCTCTAGTTGGCACAAATTCATAGTTAAATAAAAATTATCATAATAAAGGAGGGGGAGGTAGTCGGGATAGAATTTCTTGTGGCGATTCTCGTGGTTATTACTGTAGAGATCAAGGACTTGTAAAAGGAACTGTTGGATATTGAATGGCAAACCATCAAGTACACAAGTCAGACTTCTATGAGGAAATTTGCCAATGTTGCCACTCAGGATAGTCTTCTATCTGCACCTCCTACACTTCCATCGCAGCATCAAATTACCATTCCAGTAGATGAATATGCTCGCCCTACACAATTTTACGCTTCTCAACAGCCCGCTCCTTAACAACTAGTCACACCTTACACTTCCACTTTAGCCAACAATGGTAATTCTGTAGCATGTTTCTCTACCTCGTCCCGCAATTGGGTCATTGATTCCGGTGCCACAGATCATATGACTGGAAATACAGGTATACTTTCATCATTTCAGTCTTCTAATTTACCATGTGTCACTTTAGCTAATGGCTCTAAAACTCCTGTAGTCGGATGCGGGACAACGCGTCTAACAAACTCTTTACTATTGTCTTCTGTTTTATGTTTACCACAGTTTCCTTTCAATCTTTTATCTGCGAGTCAAATTACTAAATCCCTTAATTGTATTGTTCTTTTCTTCCCTAATCACTGCGTTTTTCAGGATCTTGGGACGAAGCAGATTATTGGTAGAGGGCGTGTGCTCAATGGCTTGTATGTATTGGATTCTTCTCCTACACCGGTGCCAAGGTCGATTGCATGCACTAGTACTTCTTCTCATTTGCAGCTCCATTGTCGCTTCGGTCATCCTTTTCTCTTGCTCCTAGAATATTTGGGTGAACTTTCTTTGTCCAAGATATGAGACCTCAAGTTTCCAAGCTTGATCCTAGATCCCTTAGGTGTATATTTTTGGGTTATTCTCTACATCAAAAAGGTTATCTATTTTTTCTCCTTCCTTAGGAAGATACTTAGTATCTGCTGATGTCACCTTCTTTGAGTTCACATCCTTTTCCAATACTTCTGTGTCTTCTACTCCATCTTATATTGAGTATGAGGATGATTTTCTTATTTACACTATGACTACACCTGTGTTACTAGTATCTTCTCGTCCTTCTATTTGAAATGTTTACACTCGTCGTGTGCAACAATCTTCGGTGGTACCTGCTACTAACTATGACTTACGGCCTCTACCTGCTGCTTCGCCTCTGGATTCGTCACCCCCATCTTGATCCTAGTCCTGATCTTCCCATTGCCCTCCGAAAAGGTAAACGGTCATGTACTTATCCTGTCTCTTCTTTTGTTTCTTAACATGCATTGTTACCTTTTTCCAAGTCCTTCATTGCTTCCTTAGAGCACTTGTGCTTACCGAAATCTATCTCTGAGGCTTTATCTTACAGTGGCTGGCGAGCGACCATGCAACAAGAAATGCTGGCACTGGAACATAATCACACTTGGGATTTGGTTCCTTTACCCATCAATAAACAGGCAATCGGGTGTAAATGGGTGTTTACAGCCAAGATGAATCCTGATGGATTTGTTGCTCAATTGAAGGCTCGTTTGGTTGCTAAGGGGTATGTTCAAACTTATGGTGTGGATTACTCTGAAAATTTCTCTCCTGTTGCTAAGCTAGCTTCTATTCGATTATTCATTTATCTTTCTGCTACCTATCATTAGCCGCTTCATCAGCTAGATGTTAAAAATGCATTCCTTCATGGTGATTTGCTTGAAGAAGTTACAACCAGGATTGATTTTGACTAAGCACGTTAAGACAGGGGATCAATTAGCTGATGTCTTCACTAAGGCCTTAACTGGGAATCGAGTAAACTATATTTGTAACAAGTTAGACATGATTGATATCTATGCTCCAGGTTGAAGGGAAGTGTTATGAGGTTTTACATATATACAACAGATGTATATGTAGTAGGATTATTTTCCTTATTAGATGTGATTATTTCCTAAAGAGAAATATCCTCTCTTTGTATATATATGTGTTAACCCATTTATGAAATTAATATCAAATAAGTTAATTCTCCCAAATCAAATCTCAACACATTCATTGCCTCATTCTTTGAAATTGCTATTAAAAGGACATAAGATTTGAAAGTAATTAGCTGGTTAGTTCTTACTCTTAGCTGAATCTTTCAGCCTACGAGACATCTAGTGTACATTAAATTGAAAGCTTGAGATTATAAAGAATTGTACATCTGCTTCAAAATGATGTTTTTCCTTCCTAGTGATGACATTTGCCAATGATTTTGGGATGGTTTAAAGGATATAAAAAGGCAAATCATTATGGTTTTCTCATTATGAGAACCAAAGAGTCTTGGTTCATAGCTATGAGATCACAAAAAGGTAAGAGGAATTGCTTTGACAGGTTATTTTATGAATGACAGTGTGGATATTGGAATTTTTGGAACTTGAGCATAGGAAAGAATGTTAGTTTGTATATAAGAATTCTAGTTTCGGAAGGAAGAATCCAAGGAGAGGATGAAGATGAGAATCACAATTGGACCAGATTGAATTCTTATATAAGTGTTTGGTTAGGGTGGGAGTTGTACAGTTAACTAAATCTCTTGATGAAATCTAGAAGAATAAAAAGATGCCGAATGGGTGGAGAAAGTGTAGTACAAACAAGATATTTAAAATTTTACAAATTATAGAGGAATTAAGGTCACAAGTCATATTTCAAAATCGTAGGACAGAGTGATTGAACATAGATTTAAGAGGTTTTAGTTCGTGCTTACAAGATCTACTATGGAAGACATTTACTTGCTTAGTAAATTTGTGAAGATATACAAAGAAATGAAATGATACATTTATCTAGTGTTTATTGATCTAGAAAAATTTATTATATGGTACCTATGAAAGTGCTATGGTGGGTGCTATAGAGAACTAATTTCTGTTGGATACATCATCATCATTAAAGACGTAGGATGGAGCAAATGAGACTTTGAGATGTAATGGAAATTCCAAATGACTATAAGCTTGCATCAAGGTTCTGCCTTAAGTCCTAACCTTTTTGCATTAGTCATGGACATGCTACAGTACCTTTCCAAGATGAGGTTCCTTGGTGTATGTAATTCATTGGTGATGAAGTTTTAGTTGGGGAGAGAAGAGAAGGTGAAGTCTTTAAGTTAGATAATTGGAAATGTACTTTGGAATCTAATGGTTTCAGATTAAGTTGGACCAATACACAATATGTGCACTGCTCATTTAGCTGTAGGACTAAGGTTGAATATAAAGTTAGTGTAGAGGATCAAGTTGTCTTAAAAATGATTAATTTAGATATATAGGTTTTTTTGGATAAATAATTAAGGATTGAAAATGATGTAATTCATAAAATGAGTGGATCGAATAGAATGGAGAAGTTTGCAGGATTTCTATGTGATAGGAAGATTTCATTGAGATTAAAGGGCAAGATCTACGACTGTTATTAGACTAGCTGTACTACATAGCCTTGGGTGTTTGTTTATTGAAGGTTTCATAAAATGAATATAGTGGAAATAATGATATTAAATGGATATGCAGTCATATTAAGATAGTTAAGATGAGAAATGAAAATATATTCTAACAAGTTGAGGTGACGCCTATAAAGGAGAAATTAAGGGAAAGAAGACTTCGTTGTTGGGTCTTTTTTTGTCAAAGCATTTTTGGCAAGCAACTTAGAAAGGAAGGGTATATAAAACCTGGCTTATGGTAATTGTTAGAAATCTAGTTGATTTGAATATACCAGTAGATCTAGCAAAGAATAGAACGATATGGCGAGGACGCTTGTAGCGTATTCCAAAGTTATTGGGAATGAGTCTTAGTTTATTGTTGTAGCTTTGCAATGATTATGACATGATAATCATTAAATTATATTAATATAAACCACGTTTCTTGATTCATATAATATTTTACAAATGCAATCTTGGAAAGTTTATTAAGCATCTTTCTTCTAGGTTCAATAAAATCTATTGTATTGTACACACTTTGGAAATTATGCTAAAAACACTTTAATTATAAAAATGCATATGGAATTCTTGGTACTTATCGAGTTGCATGCATTTTATGAGTTGGTTTCTATATCTATAACTGTTCTAACAAATTTAAAACATTTATAAATTAATTATTGTTATATTGTGATTTGATTGTCTAGCTGACTCATCTAATTTCATATTCAAGTTATTTTGATTTTTGGCACGAATGTCCTCTCTTTAGCTTCTCCTAATACTGATGGCAAATAACAAAAAAGAGTGTTATAATTCGTACCTTTTATGATATTACATCAAATGTTTCCCCATTAGATATATTGACTGAGATAAGAACATTTATTGTGCAGACCTAAAGCTCCCATTCGTAGGCATAATGCAATTTTAGCAGAACAGAATTAAAGAAGGTAGAGGTTGGTCGAAATTAAAATGCCGTATGATGGTTGCAAATATTTGATTTACTTGACCTTTGACGAAGGGGTGATTATGGATCAAATGTGGTGGTGAAAAAGATTTTGTAGGCAACTAAGCTTATTAGGAATAAGGTTTAAACTTCACTTGTTCAATTCTCTGTAATATAAAGGTAAAAATAGTTAAATTTTTATCGAACTATTCGACAGTGCGAACCGAAGTTTTGAAACATTTGTATCCATTTTTCAATTTTTTTACCAAAATCTTGATCTACGATCTCTTTATTGATAACTTGAGAATCTCAAAATGATAGATAATAGCTATATTTAATATTGACCATATATGAAGCATTTTTCTTTTACTAACTTTTCTTGAACATTAGTGTGAACCACAGTTTTGAAATATTTGTATCCATTTTTCAATTTTTTTTTACCTAAATCTTGATCTACCATCTCTTTATTGATATCTTGAGTTTCTCAAAATGATAGTTAATATCTATATTTAATATTGACCATGAATGAAGCATTTTTCTTTTACTCACTTTTCTTGAACATTTTTGTTTCTTTACGTTTTAAACTAGAATACAATGTTGCTTCTGTGACAGTAATTGTTGAACAATGAAATATCTGATGCACAATAGTAGCTAAGGAATTTCATCATCTTTGATAATGTTTTACAATTTACAATTTTAAGAATCTCAATACATGATTTTTCTGGTTCTTTAATTAAATATTATCAATTATTATTTTTATTTCAAAAAAGATAGAAGACTTTACCGTTGATTCACTTGCAAGTTTTGCATCTGTTGCCTCAACATAGCAGCTTCCCTTTGCCAAAACTGTAAGTACAATAACAACATTTATAAAATTATAGAAATAACATAAATATTTTAATATGGCTTCCTACTAGTTATGCCAATTAACAATATACATATCATATGTATACTGAAGAGCATATATATAGAAAATATTTTAGAAATGTTGTACTATAAAGCACTACATAGTTACATTGATATAGGCATAAAAGAAATGATGTAGTACATCACAACTACAATTACTAGTTTCTCTTTATCTAGGAGTTTATCTTTTTTAATTAGCTTTTCTAATTTCATTTTCTACTAGTTGTAATCTTTTTTAATTAGCTTTTCTAATTTCATTTTCTAGTTGTTGTATGATTTATTCTTAAATCTTGTTTAGATTATGATTAGTTTATTTCCTTTTAGAATTTTGTTTCTTTATTTTAGTTTCCTTTTATTAATAGGATTAGAGAATAATTTTGCCTATAAATACAAAGGCATTGTACACTTTTCAGCACAGTCAATCATATATTAATACAAAGCAATATTATTCCAATATAATTCTTATTTTAATGTTTGGTACCATGACTACAATTTTCCCTAAATTTTATTACAAGAATTTCATAAACGTTTCCTCACCAAAATTGGTATCAGAACAAGAAAATTGCCTTAATCCAATGGGCGAGGAAGGTGCCGATGGTAGTTGAATCATTGACGACGAATGGTGATGACGAATGAAGGCTCGATAAACTCAAAACAACAAATTGAGGGGATCGATGAAACCTTTCACAACATCACGCAAATGTTGTCTGCGTTGAGTTTTGAAAGGAATCGCGAGCTCATGGAGAAGCAAGCTGACAAGAATTTAAAAAAATGCTTATGCACCAAGAAACCTAATTAACTCCACCAATATAGCTCATTTAATTGCTCCTATTAACAGAATTATGATTCAACTATGCAATTAGCTCATAAATTATGCTAATTACAATTATATAATTAGCTCATAAATTATGCTAATTACAATTAATATAATTAGCTCAAAGATTATACTAATTACAATTATATAATTAGCTCTTAAGATAATGCTGATTACAATTATTTTCCACTCCCCTCAAGTTGATTCAAAAAATATCTATCATTCCCAACTTGCTAACACATGCAAGAAATACAAATTGAGTCAGCCCTTTGGTAAGAATATTTTCTAATTTTTTTCCACTTGTAACGAAATGGAATACAAATCTGACCAATATCAATGTTCTCAGTAAAATGACTACCAATTTCAACATGTTTTATTGTGTTAAGGTGAATAGGATTGTCAGGAAAATAGTAAATTTGTTATTGCAGTATCAACTCGTAGTTCCTTAAACCAAATCTTCAACCATTGTAACTTGTATATTTCTTTGATCTAACTTGGCTTCATCACTTGATCTAGCCACCACATATTGCCTATTACTTCTCCAAATAACCAAATTTCCATAGACAAACATACAATATCTGGTTGTAGACCTTTTATCACACACTGAATCAGCCCAATCAACATTTGTATTTTACTTCAACTTGGAGGTTATAATTCTTGAAGAAAAAGGTCGATTCCAAGAGTCCTTTTAAGTATCATAGAATCTCAAACTGCCATAGTATAGATTTCACAAAGAAAGTGCATATGTATGCTCACCATATTTACATCATATGCATTATGTGGTGTAGTGTAAGACAAATATAAAACTTACCAATCAATATTTGGTATCAACCTCTATCAACTCCAACACACTCAATTGTAGCTCCGGAATTGGGTTTTAGATCAATTGGAGTATCTTCTGGTTTTGCAGCCTTGAATACCTGTTTCTTTAAGGAGATCTAAGACATACTTTCTTAGCGGTAGAAATATCCCTTTACTAGACCTTGCAACTTTAATGCCTAGAAAATATCTTATCTTTCCTCAAATCCTAATCTCGAATTCTTATGCAAGAATTCTCGTCTTCCAATCTCATCAGCAACAGTGACAGTAACAATGATGTTGTACACATAGACAAGGTAAGGATTATTATTCCATCTTTAGAGTGTTCAAGGACCAAAGTATGATGATTTTGACTATAATCAAACAGATGATTTCCTTGGCTAAACTTCTTGAACTATGGTCAGGGCGATTGTTTTTGTCCATGTATGGACTAATTCAATTTGCACACTTTCCTTTCCAAACATATCTTTAAAATGAA
Source organism: Fraxinus anomala (assembly GCA_903798345.1). Taxonomy (NCBI): domain Eukaryota; kingdom Viridiplantae; phylum Streptophyta; class Magnoliopsida; order Lamiales; family Oleaceae; genus Fraxinus; species Fraxinus anomala. Next base: position 25,203 of record CAIGRN010141423.1, read on the forward strand.
GTGGCAACTCCATGTGCACTTCTTTCTCTAAACGCCATGCAAGAACACATTCGTCATGTCAAGTTACTCAATATGCCAATTTAGGTTTTCTAAAAGAGTAGTAGGATATGAATTGAGTTCATTTTGGCTACAGGTACAAAAGTCTCTTGATAGTCAACTTCAATAATCTAGGCAAACCCCTTTGCCACAAGTTTTGCTTTGTATCTTTCCACCATCCTAGCTAACATATATTTCACCTAAACAACCATTTACACTTTTCTGGTTTCTTCAGTGGTTGATCAACATGTTGTGAAGTATCATTTTTTCAGAGCTCCAATTTCTTCGTAAACTGCTTTTTTTAACTTGAATTAGGAAGAGTTTTCCGCGTACTTCTTGGAACAAAATTGTGACGAAAGAAGATACATTAGGAGTAAAAGTTCTGATGGAAGGAGACAATTCATGATAGGAACAAACTTGGAAATGGGATGTTTACAAGATCTGACAACTTTCTTATGAGCAATCAGTATTCAAGATCATAAAATTAAGTTGTTTTGAAAGATTAGGAATTGCTATGTTTTAAAAGATTTGTGCTTGGTTGAGGTGATTGGTGATCTTGTGAAGATTGTGTCTTATTCCTTTTCGAGTAAACCTTTAAGTTCAGCCTATAGCATGTATGCTCTCAAGTGGAGTAGTAGGGATTGGTAATGGAGGTTGACCACACTCAGGAGGTGAAGGTTGAAAACGCTCAATAGCTAAAATGTCATAATTAAAACTAGAAGATGGAATAACAGGTAGAGGTTTATCAGAGTCGCAAGTAGTTGACTGAACATCAACATTAGGCAGGTTCCATAGAGATTTCCCCTTTTGCCATCATTGTTTTTTACAATGTGATATTTAAGTAGTGATTCAGATTGCTTTCTAAGACTTGATCAGTTTCTGACAAAGATATTGAGAATTCAAGATAAAATGTTGAATGTTTACTGTTGGATACTTGTTGGTAAGTTTGTACAATAGTGAGGAGTTGGAAATTCTGATGGACGGTCAGATTCTTAATATGGAATGATTGTTATTGTTGTTCCAAATTTGTTAATTAGGATTTTATAGAAAGAGAATTTCGGAGGCTTACTCGGAGAATAAGCCATTGATAGATATATTGAGGGGAAATTTGTATTAGAGCATTTTGATATGGATGCCAAAGAGGAAAGACTTCCACTTATTTCTGGACAAGGGGAAATGTTTAAAATAAAATAAATCTAGGATGATATTATGGCGGTGAAAAATTCTAATATGAGTTCACAAAGATGCTCGTATAGGTATACAACTGTTAGAAAACCATCCTGCTAATGAACTCTGATTGGTTCAGTGACAAACCATCCTTTTAATTGCCTTTTTCTTTGAGATTTTGTCATTTTCTATGTTTTTAATATTCCACTTATTTCTAATACCAAACTCATGTTTTTGAAGAATTGCTTGCTATTGTTACTAACATGATGGGTTGTGATGCAGGAAAAAGATACATTTCGGTGCCATACGGGTGTAATCTTGAAGTTGTGAAATTTTGACTCCTTTTGACTCAAAATGGTTGCAATAACAATCTCAATATTGCTGAGTGCAAGTCAAGGTCTGATGTACTAGTGTATTGCTTGGTATAGTTGTTATATCTTTATAATTTCTGTAGCATTTCATTTATCTCTATATTATGTCGAAATTGATTTCATGTGAGTTTCTACAGTTGAAGTTTTGTTTGTGGTCATTCATTACTTTTTATCATTTTGACAAAAAATTGATGGGATACATTCTTGTTACCTCAAATTGAATCTTAGGACTTCAGTTGGGAAATTCTATTGTAATAATATCGGCAATCTTAGTTAGCATGTTGATCATTTTGATTTCGGGTAGAAGGGCACATTTGTAAATAGCGATATGCTAGGGACATGCATCTTTATCCTTCACCTTAAGCATGTTTTTTCCTAATCATAAGGGACTACTTGAACATAATCTGAGAAGAGCCTGCAATAACAAGCTTATGCAGAATAAGATTGTTGAATGCATTCTTAAATAGATGGTTATTATTTGTGAAGTGAAAAAAGGTTTCTGATAATGTTCTGATAAGATCTTACTTCTCTAATATGAAACCATACTGTGATTCAAAAACACGAGGAGAAACCAGGGAACTGCCATTTCGAAGAAATGTTTTGTTCATCAAGATGTTGGATTATTAACTCAAGTGTACTTGTGGGTTCGCACCTCACCTCTAAAATTGTTGTCAACTCTCTTGGGAACAAAATTCGCTATTTGCTATGGTTGAAAAACAAAAATTCTTTGAATGGAGTTAAAAGGAACCTAGAGGTTAGTGGGTACTCATTCTCTCTCTACAGGACTATTATAAGAAGCTGTTTGGTGTGAATATGATCAATGCTGTGCATGAATAATTACTACTGAAATGTGCTAAATAGATGAATATAAATAGATAAATCCTTGATAGCTTCTTTAAATGAGGTGGTTCCACACGGCATCAAAGAAAGCATAGGTCCTTGGATTAAGTCTTAACTCCTCCAAAATAAGAAATTTCACTTACAAAGCATTTTATGAAAACATGAATCAAGCTTTTCACGTGAGAGGATGCCTGAAGATATAACTATAAATTAATAAAAAAATAATTTGTTCACTCTCAACAAGGTATGCTATTAGGTGGTTCAATGAGTGATACGAGAAGATATATCAGTTTTTACTTTTCAAGTAGCGATGCATACTATCATAAGTTCTTTAGTCTTTTCATCTATATTTCGATATCATTTCTCTCGTAACTTTTGGTTTAGTCTCAAAATTGGGTAGCATAGATTTAAATGTTGATCTTATTGTTGTATTGCTATTTTCCATAAAGGATTGTTATATGTTGAAATTCATTTTGACGGGTGACCTTTTGGACATATTCGACAAGCCACACGCTTGTCCTATATCTTTGTTTTTTGTATCATTTTAGTTTTGAACATGTTTGGATCATGTCCTCGACAAGGCATGGCCAATATTGTAAAATTTGTAAAATAAAATATGGAATATTTTTAAATTACTATATTTAGAGAAGTCAAATGATGTGAGAAATTTCTTACTAACGATGAGTTGAATTTGTTTCATATCTATACTTTTTTAAATTTTATTGCCATTAATAATAAATAGTGAGCCGAGAATTATTATTACATCAAATATGCATTCTAATGTAAAAGATTTTACCTTTAAAAATAAGTCAAAGCTGAAGAATAAAGATTACTAAATTTACTGAAAATTGAAAACATATTTATAGATGTATGATTTTTAAGATTCAACGTCCCTGATGTATTCATGTCCTACTTTTTTGGAGAAGTCATGTGTCAATTGTGTTTGGTTCGTGCCCCCGTCCTACCTTCACAGATTATGGCTCTAAGGAAACCTGGAATATTGAGTGAATGCTATTTCAACTCCTTCTCTTATCACTTGAAATGAAATTTCTTATAGCTACATTTATGTTCAATGTTGATTCTCTTGGGAAGTGGAAACATTTAAAAACTAGAACTGCATATTATTTTCCTCTGATTGAACACTTGGGGGTTTTGCTCTGTCTCGTTATGTAGCTAAACCAAAATCTACTTGAAATGATTGGGAAAAAAGGTAAATAATTTCTATTTGTGTTGTCAATATTAGAGTGCTATCTAACTTTTGACTAATTATGAAAGTCAATGTAGTCTCATCAGCTTGCACCACCCCATAGTTGTGTCACACTATATTCTATGAAGAAATTACTTATGCTCCCCAAATGCTATATCCATTGCACTTGTGCACTTATGTTTGATGGAGTTCTTGTGTCTAAAACGTGTCATTTTTATGCCCAAGTTGCTAATTGAGACTAATTTTCTGAATTTCCGACCCATTCAGCCTGTATTGGCCTCTTATTTATATTGTATTACATAGATATAAAAGGAAATAAAAACACTGTATAATTGGAATTAAATCCCTGAGTATATGATTTCCTTTTCTATATTAGGAAACTAAATAATCCTCTAATACCCCCCCTCAAATTTATGCTGGCGAGTCCACAAGCATCAATTTGCTAACGAGAAAATTATGACGGAGGCGAGTCAGAGATTTGGTGAAGATATCTGCAACCTGATGAGTAGTGGAAACATGAGGAAAAGCGATGGTCTTGGAATCATAGGCATCTCGGATGTAATGACAATCGACTTCAATATGTTTGGTGCGTTCATGAAACACAAGATTAGCTGCAATCTGAATAGCGCTAGTAGTGTCACCATGGAGGGGTGCAGGCTTGGATTGAGGAAAAGTTCTGTTAGAAGACCACACAACCACACAATCTCAGAACATGCAGCTGACATGGAGCGGTATTCGGACTCAGTGGAAGACTTAGAAACACAATTTTGTTTCTTATATTTCCAAGAAATGAGAGCATCACCTAGAAAGATACACCAGCCAGTAGTAGATAGACGAGAGTCTGGGGAACCAGCCCAGTCAGCATCACTATACGCTCGGAGTTCAAGAGACGTCCCCCTAGGGAAGAACAGACCACTATAAGAAGTCCCAATAAGGTAGCGAATAATGCGACGGACAGCTACTAAATGAAGATGACGCGGAGCATTCATAAATTTGCTGACAGTATGAACTGCAAATGAAATATCCGGTCGTGTGATAGTGAGATAGATGAGACTACCCACCAATTTTCTATATAGTGTAGATCTGGGACAATATCGCCTTCGTCTTTTCGATATTTAACATTGAGTTCCAATGGAGTATCAACTGAGGTAGCGTCAGATAAATTAGCCAACCGAATCAAGTCTTGAATGTACTTATGTTGATTCAAAAAGATACCATGCGGTGTGGTATGAACTTCTAAGCCAAGAAAGTAAGTGAGATGACCAAGGTCTTTCATATGAAAAACCAAGTGAAGATGTTGCTGGAGCTTCTGAATAAGGATATGATTAGACCCAGAAATAATGATATCATCCACATATACTAACAAGAAAACGATTCCAGCAGTACTCTTGTGAAAGAACAAAGAAGCATCATATTGGCTCTAAATGAAAGAGAAATCCAAGAGAATACGACGAAACTTGTCAAACCATGCGCGAGGGGCCTGCTTAAGACCATAGAGAGAGCGTTTTAACTTACATACAGAGTCAGGTGATGGAAGGGGCATACCAGATGGAAGTTTCATATAAATTTCTTCCTTGAGATCTCCATATAAGAATGCGTTTTTCACATCCATTTGATATAACGACCAAGACCGAGAAGCGGCAAAAGACAAGAAAAGGCGAACGGTGGTCATTTTAGCGACTGGAGCAAAGGTCTCATCATAATCAATTCCATATTCTTGACGATTACCCAAGGCAACCAACCGAGCCTTATAATGCTCAAGAGAACCATCAGAACGGAGTTTGACGGAGTATACCCATTTACTCCCAATAGGTTTCACTGTCTGTGGACATGGGACAACATCCCAGGTTTGGTTGGCCTCTAGAGCTTCAAGTTCTGCATTCATTGCCTGTCGCCAACACTCTTGTTCCATAGCCTGTCTATATGAGGAAGGAATGGAAATCGAATTAAGAGTAGCAGATATAGAGCTAAGGGAGGGAAAACCATACTTATCTGGTGGTTGAGAAACACGAGAAGTACGACGAAGAGCGACTAGATGCGGTAAATCATTTGGTGAAGGATCTGATGTCGGAGGTGGATGATCGGGGAGGCTTGGGGGGGCAGTCGTCGGAGAAAGAAGCTCGGGAGCAGTGATCGTTGCAGCATGCCTGTGAGTATAAACAAGACCCGGCTTGTACCGAGAGGATGTTGTAGTGAGGCAAGATAGAGAACACAGGAGGAGGAACAACATTTTCAGAAGTGAAGAAATATTGTTTTGCAAAGAAAATAACATTACGAGATATCCTAATTCGTTTTGTCGTAGGATCATAACAGACATGCCCTTTTTGAGTCCCACCATATCATCCCAGAAATGCACACTTGACAGAAAAACATTATGAAGAGTGGGAGAAGACAACCGATTTATAAGATGCACAGCAGTAGATAGAGCTTCACACCAAAAACGAGAAGGTACAAAAGACTCAATTAGAAGAGTTCTAACCATGTCAAGAAGATGACGATTCTTGCGTTCTGCCACCCCATTTTGTTGTGGGGTAGATGGACAAGATCGCTGAGAAATAATACTGTTTGTCTGTAAGAAAGATTGAAACGCATTGGACATATATTCACCGCCCGAATCAGATCGTAAAATTTTGATTGAGGAGGAAAATTGGTTATTAATGAGAGCAAGGAAAGACTGAAAGACAGAGAAGACCTCACTCTTTGCATGGAGAAAATAAACCCATGTGAAACGACTATAATCATCGATAAAAGTAACAGAGTATTTATAATGAGCATGAGAAACTACATGTGTAATACCCCATAAATCACTATGAACAATATCGAAAATATGCGAAGCGTGAGAACCATGAGAAGGAAATGGTAAAATCTTACTTTTAGCAAGTTTACATGAATCACAATCAAGAAAAATAGATGAAACCGAAGCAAAATTCTTATTACCAAGCAAACCAGAGTTTAACAAATGTTGTAACACATTAGAATTAGGATGACCCAATTTCTTATGCCAATCAAAAACATCAAAAATAGCAGAATTACAAACAAAGGGAAAAGATGACACATGCTTCGGTAAAATAGGAAAGAGACGTCCCTCCTTAGGCCCCCTCACGATCGTCCTCCCGAACACCTGATCCTGCACATGACAACCAGAAGAAGAAAAGGACACAGTACAATTGTTATCAACAAGTTGATCAACAGATACAAGGTTATGTGATAAGCTAGGAGAGACAAAAACATTAGGAAAATCTGGTGATATATCACCCACGGTTGTGATAGGAAGAGTGTTACCATAGGCAGTATGTATATTGAGATGTCCAGTGTATGGTCGAAGGTTTCTAAGCAATAGAGGATCATGGGTCATCTGATTAGATGCACCTGAGTCTAATAACCAAGAAGGTGGAGCAGTTGATGGATTACCTTAGATACCCAAGGCAGACAGAGCAGAGATAACCATTTGTTGGATCATCTCAGGAGTGATGGAGTTTTGTGCAGGAGTGGAAGAGGCTGGAACTTGAGTAGGAGCAGGCGGTGGTGCAGAACTGGAGGCAAAAGTGGCAGCAGCAACATAACTTGTTCCAGTCTTGCGTGGAGGACGAGTAGGACACTCTTTTATGACATGACCAGGCTTCTTGCAATAACCACAAACCTTTCTAGGACACTGAAGGGCCATGTGACCAAACATCTTACAGCTGTAACACTGCACACTAGACATATCCCGAGGTTTGTATTTCCCTTGAGCCACATATGCAACTGGGATTGGTGCTGCATGATTCTGCTGTTGTTCCAAAGAGGTACGAGTGATAAGACGTTGCTCCTCCCTCAGCAATTCACCCAAACAACAATCTAGGGTTGGAATAGATTCACGATTCATAAGACTGGACCTAATAGATTCGAATTCAGTTCGCAATTTCATCAGAAATTGATCTCTTTTGGTGACTTCGTGTACAGCTTGGCCAGCCTCTAACTTGTCAGGTGAGACCGAAGCATAGATGATCTCTGTGTATTCAGCCCACATATTAGTAAAACCTGAATAATATTCTTCAATGGAACGTGAATCCTGTGAAAATTTTGCCAATTCAAATTCCAACTGAATTCGCCGAGCGTTGTTACTTTGAGTATAGACTTTCTTCAAATATTCCCACATAGAACGAGCTGACTTATATGGCTTGAGATTAGGAACAATATGAGTTTCAACAGTACCAATAATCCAGGCCATAAATCGGGAATCCTTGGTTTTCCAAGCATGATACTTCTCTTTTTCTTTCTCTTGATCAGGAGGCGGAATGTTTCCATCAATATGTCGCCCACAGATCGCCCTTCCCTTTAATCAATAACTGTAAATGAAATGCCCATGACGAGTAGTTCTTCCCAGTAAAACGAATACAAATGGAGTCGGTCTTTTCAATTGACATGATGAATCAGTATATAATTCCGTCAAAATAAATTAATCACAATCCACTAAGTAAATGCAGCACAACCCTGATAAATCAGTCCAACTAAATTAAACCAACAATAGCCCAAATAAATTTCTATTTTCCAATTAAACCAACAAAAAACCCACCCAATGGCCCAAATTCAAGCCCAATCAACAATCAGCCCTTATTAAACCAACAGCCCAAAAAACTCAAGCCCAAACTAAATTAAAATCCACTTACGGCGATGCGATCCACTGCAGACGGCGAGGCTGGAGAAAAACGAAGAAGACGGAGGCGACGATGCAGACGACGAGAGAAGAAGAGACTTCGACCAAACTCACGGATGCGTCGCCCAACCCTAGACACACCAGAAATGTTAAATCCCTCTTCACGCGGCATCGGAAAAGGCGATTGGAACTCGGACTTGATGCCAACTGAAACAAAAACGGAGGACCGACGCTGGAGGAGACTACCGGCGAAGCCAACTATGGTAAGACTGAGATGTTGCCCAACGCTGAACAAGACTTTTGAGATAGACACGGTTAGGGCTCTGATACCATGCTAATTGAGACTAATTTCCTGAATTTCCGACCCATTCAGCCTGTTTTGACCTCTTATTTATATTGTATTACATAGATATAAAAGGAAATAAAAACACTGTACAATAGGAATTAAATCCGTGAGTATATAATTTCCTTCTCTATATTAGGAAACTAAATAATCCTCTAATACAAGTGACCTAGGATCTCGATCCTAAAAGTATGCTATCTTTCTCTAGCCCCTCTAAATTTTCTAGATGGAGTAGCTTGGTCAATGGTGACGGTAACTGTTAGCTATCTAGATTGGCTTCTAATGGAACACCAGAATCATATTATGAAATTGACAAATACACTTCATTGGATGTAAAACTTCAAATGTTAATTAATTTGGCCATCTTGTGAATCTTGGGCTTAAGTAATAGATGCATCATTTATGCTTCTAAAGCTTTGCCTATTTGGGGTTCTTCGATTGGTCTTATATTTGTATTCTCTTGGTTTCTCCTCCTTTACCATGATATGTTTTCCATTTCTATTTGCTGAGAAACTTTTAAAGACCTACTACTTACTCTTGATGCCATCCTTTATTTCATCACCGTGTATGAGGGCAACAATGTTGTGAATGCAATTGAGTAGGTTAACACTAATGTACGTGGCATGTAAAATGGAGGACCTTGTATTTCAAATGGGTAGAGCAATTTCTGATTGTCAGGCTCTGATAGGACTTTGTTTATCTCATTTTTGCATTTTTGTCGTGCAAATGAAGGGTGATAATGATACCGTCCTGCGAGTTCCGTATAAGCTATGAAACGCCTAAATGGTGAAATGTAGGACTAGTGAATGATAATTAAGTGGTGAGAAATGGCATCCTCTCTTCCCCATTGTGGAACTCGTTGATACTTGTCTAAGCTTTTCGGATACTTGTGGTGCTCTAGAGAGACTATATAAATTGTGAGCTTGAAGATTTAATGACATGGGTCATGAAGCTTGAGAAGAGATCCTAGTTCATGGTTGTTGCTTTTATTATGTTATTTGTAGTACGTCTTAGTATGTAATAAACTATGTCAGGCATTTGCAATGATGAGGGAAAGAAACTAGCCAGAAAGGCTTTAATGAGCTCTCTAGGATGTCTTACCAGAGCCAACACCATCAATTACTTCCAAAGCTCCTGTCTCCCATTGAAGTATGCCACTAAATTCTGAACTTAGGAGGTAAAAAGTGTCATTTTTTGTCCCTCTTAAATCTTGTGCTCTATCCACATGAACTTGTCCGTCTTCCAATAATGATCCATTAAGAGAAACGAACTATATTTTAATGGAAATTCTGGAGTCCTTTTGCTGCTTCTCTTTTATATCGCATACTGATTTCTAACTCTTCCATATCGGATGATATATTACTATAATTATTTAATTTGATGATTATTCGTTTTCATATATGGCTCGCATAGTATTAGGGATTTATATAATCTTTCCTTGTATACCTTTGTAATATTCTATAAATTAAAGGCGATACACATGAAGAGATTATTCAGCAAAATTGTGTCATGGTATCAGAGCCCTAACCTTTAATTCGTTGGGCGGTGGGTTTATCATAGTCAGCGACTACATTTTTAGTTGCCTCTCGCGTTCTCGATGTCGTTTCCAGTAGCTTTTGAAGGTGTAATTTTTAATTTTCGGCGCAGCTAGGGTTGGGGATTACTGGCGCATCAGTGAGTTTGGTCGGAGATTCTTCTTCCTCCTCCGTCGTTAGCGTCGCGCGCGCCATCATAGAGTTTGGTCAGAGCTTCTTCTTCCTTCGTTGTCTACATCGCCTTTGTGAGATTGGTCGGAGTTCCTTCTTCTCCTGTTGCCTGCATCGTCATCTCTAGGGATGGCAATGCCGTCCCCGCCCTGTTACCCGTTTAAGGCGGGGTGGGGTCCTTGCCCCCATTTACTATCCCGTTTAATTTATTTTTTTTAGTTTTTGATCATTTATTTTTATTGCCCTTATTCATTAGACATAATTTTAGTTGCTATTTTATATTAGAACTAATCCAAATTTCAATTTCAAGTATTGAATTCTAAAAAGATTAAAAAAAAATTAAACGGGGCGGGGTGGGGGCCCATTACCCGTCCCCGCCCCGTCCCGATACTCGATTAAGTGGGTTATCCCCGCCCCATTCGGGGCGGGGCCCCGTGGGTATCGGGTTTGTCGGATTTTTTTTACCATCCCTAGTCATCTCTGTGTGGGCAGGCATAACAGTTCATTTGAATTGATTGGGCTTGGGAGTGGGTCTGTTGGGCCGTGTTGTTTTGGGCGGTCTGATTATCTTTGTTGATTTATTATTTGTTGGGCCTATTTCATCTTTGTTGGGTTAATTTATTAGGTTTGGGAAGAATTTACTTGGTGGATTGTGATTAATTTTGGCGGACTATATACTATTTCATCATGTGAATTGAGAAGACTGACTCCGTTTGTATTCGATTTAATGGGAAAAACTACTCGTCATAGGCATTTCATTTCCAGTTATTGATTGAAGGGAACAGAGATTTGTGGGGATATATTGGTGGAAGTATTCCACATCCTGATCAAGAGAAGGAAAATGAGAAGTATCTTGCCTAGAAAACCAAGGATTCCCGAATTATGGCATGGATTATCCATACTGTTGAGGATAATATTGTTCTTAATCTCACGCCCTATAAGTCAGCTCGTTCTATGTGGGAATACTTGAAGAAAGTCTATTCTCAAGTAACAATGCTCGGTGACTCCAGTTGGAGTTTGAATTGGCTAATTTTTCTCAGGAATCCCGCTCCATTAAAGAATATTATTCTGGGTTTTCTAACATTTGGGTTGAGTATACGTATATTATCTATGCTTCGATTTTACCAGACAGTTTGGAGGCTGTACAAGCTGTACACGAAGTCACCAAGCGGGATCAATTTCTTATGAAATTGAGAATTGAATTTGAATCTATCAGATACAGTCTTATGAATCGCGAGTATATTCCAACACTGGTGAATTACTGCAGGAGGAGCAACATCTCTTTGGAACAACAACAAACTTATGCAGCACCTGTTCTTGTTGCCTATGTGGATCAAGGAAAATTCAAACCTCAAGATATGTCTAGTGTGCAATGTTACAGTTGTAAGGGGTTTGGTCACATGGCTCTTCAGTGTCCTAGAAAAGTTTGCAATTATTGCAAGAAACCAGGCCATGTTATCAAAGAGTATCCTACTCGTCCTCCTCGCAAGATTGGAATAAGTTATGTTGTTGTTGCCACTTTAACCTCTAGTTTTGCTCCGCCGTCTGTTCCCACTCGAGTTCCAACTTCTTCTAGTTCTTCTTAAACTCCTGAGATGATTCAACAAATGGTTGTCTCTGCTTTGTCTGCCTTAGGTATCTTAGGTAATTTAGCAACTGCTCGTTCTTCTTGGTTATTAGACTCAGGTGCTTCTAATCATATGACTCGTGATCCTAAGTTGCTTAGTAACCTTAGACCATATAATGGACCTTTCCAAATACACATGGTTGCTGGTAACACACTTCCTATCTCAGTTGTGGGTGATATATCACCAGATTTGGTTAATGTTTTAGTCTCTTGATTTATCCACTAATCTTATATCTGTTGGCCAACTTGTTGATAACGATTGCACTGTATCTTTTTCTTCTTCTGGTTGTCATGTGCAGGATCAAGTGTCCGGGAGGACGATCATTAGGGGGCCTAAGGAGGGACGTCTCTTCCCTGTTTCATGGAAGTCTGTTTCGTCTTTTCCTATTTTTTGTAATTATGCTCATTTAGATTGATTGGCATAAGAAGTTGGGACATTCCAATTCGAATGTGTTACGACATTTGTTAAACTCTGGTTTACTTGATAATAAGAATTCTGTTTCAGCTCTTGATTGTGCTTCATGTAAGCTTGCTAAAAGTAAGATTTTGCCGTTCCCATCTCAGGGGTCTCATGCTTTGCACCTTTTTGATATTATTCATAGTGATGTGGGGTATTACACCTATGGTGTCTCATGCTCATTATAAATACTTTGTTACGTTTATTGATAATTATAGTCGGTTTACATGGGTTTATTTTCTTCATACAAAAAGTGAGGTTTTTCTGTCTTTCAAGCTTTCTTTGCTCTTATTGACAATCAATTTTCCTCCTCAAGCAAAATCTTAATATCTGATTCTGGAGGTTTATATATGTCTACTGCGTTTCAATTTTTTTTACAAACCAAAGGCATCATCTCTCAGCGATCTTGTCCTTCTACTTACTAACAAAACGGGGTAGCAGAATGCAAAAATCGTCACCTCCTTGATATTGTTCGAGCTCTTCTGATTAAATCTTCTGTTCCATCTCGTTTTTTGTGTGAAGCATTATCTACAGTTGTGCATCTCATAAATCGATTACCTTCTTCCATCCTTAATAATGTTTCTCCATTTTATAAGTTTTTTGGTCATCATCCCACATTCTCATTTGCTCTCCTTTGGCTGTGTCTGTTTTGTTCACTTACAATCTCATGAAATGACAAAACTCACCCCTCATTCTGTCAAGTGTGCATTTTTAGGATATGGTGGAACTCAAAAAGGGTATATCTGTGATGACCCTACCACACAACGAATTCGAATTTCTCGCAATGTTATTTTCTTTGAAAAACAATCATTCTTCCCTTCAGAAGCTAGGGTTTCCCCCATGTTCTCTGTCTTACATGATTTTCCTATAGAATCCTAACGGTACAAGTCGGGTTGTGTTCACACTCGTAGGGATGTTGTACCTTCCACTGGTCCCGAGTTTCTTTCTTAGATGACTACCCTCCCAAGCCTCTCTGATCCTCCACCTACGACATCAGATCCTTCACCAAATGATCTGCCGCCTTCTGTCCCTCTTCGTCGTTTTTCTCGTGTTCCTCGACCACCAGATGTATGGTTTTTCCTCTCATAGTTCTATGTCTGCTACACTTGCTTCGGTTTCTGTTCCTTCTTCCTACAGACAGGCTATGGAGCACGGGTGTTGGCGACAGGCGATGAAAGCAGAACTTGAGGCTCTTGAGGCAAATCAAACTTGGGATGTTATGTCATGTCCGCCGACTGTGAAACCCATTAGGAGTAAATGGGTATATTATGTCAAACTTCGTTCTGATGTCTGCTACAGCGCTATAAGGCTCGACTGGTTACTTTAGATAACTGCCAAGAGTATGGAATAGACTATGATGAGTCTTTTGCTCTTGTAGCTAAAATGACTACTGTACGCCTTCTGTTATCTCTTGTTGCTTCCCAATCATGGTCTTTACATCAAATGGATGTGAAGAACGCTTTCCTACACGGAGACCTCAAAGAAGATACTTATATGAAACTTCCATCTGGTATGCCTCTTCTCTCGGCAGATTCTGTTTGCAAACTAACACACTCTTTGTATGGTTTTAAGCAGGCTCTTAGAGCATGGTTTGACAAGTTCCGTCGCACTCTTTTGGATTTTTCCTTTACTTAGAGTCAGTATGATGCATCACTATTCCTTCACAAAAGTATAGATAGGATCGTTTGTTGGTATATGTGGATGATATTATTTCCGGATCTGATCACATCCTTATTTTGTAGCATCTTCACTCGGTTTTTCATATGAAAGATCTGGGTGATCTCACTTATTTCCTTGGATTAGAGGTCCATACAGCCCCGCATGGTATCTTCTTGAATCAACATAAATATATTCATGACTTGATTGGATTCGCAAATTTATTTGAAGACTCTGTTGATACTCCGTTGGAGCTTAATGTTAAATATCGTAGGGACGAAGGTGATATTCTTTTGGATCCTACTCTATATCGGAAGTTGGTGGGAAGTTTTATCTATCTCACTATCACACGTCCTGATATTTCCTTCGCCGTTTATACCGTCAGCAAATTTATAGATGCTCCTTGTCATCTATATTTGGGAGCTGTTCGTCGCATTATTCGGTACCTTATCGGGACTCCTCATCGTGGTTTGTTCTTCCTTAAGGGGACATCTCTTGAGCTCACTGCTTATAGTGATACTGATTGGGCTGGCCGCCTTGATTCTCGACGATCTACTACTGGGTGGTGTCTTTTTTTAGGTGATGCTCTCATTTCTTGGAAATGTAAAAAACATGATTGTGTTTCTAAGTCTTCCATTGAGGCTGAATATCGTGCTATGTCTGCTGCCTGTTTTGAGATTGTATGGTTGCGAGGTCTTCTTGCAAAGCTTGGTGTTTCTCAATCACAGCCTACACCACTCCAGGGTGACAATACTAGTGCTATTCAAATTGCGGCTAATCCTGTGTATCAAGAACGTACCAAACATATTGAAGTGGACCGTCTCTTCCCCATGTTTCCCATATATGGCTCGCATAGAATTAGGGATTTATATAATCTTTCCTTGTATATCTTTGCATTATTCTATAAATTAAAGGCAATACACAATAAGAGATTATTCAGCAAAATCGTGGCATTCCCTTTTTTTCCTTCTGCAACTGAAAGAAGGATCAGATGTTTGTCATGATTACCTGATTCAGATGGCACTGCAAGAAAAATAAGAACTGTTGTATCTCTAGCGGGTATTAGAGCTTCCCTGTCTTGCTGGTGTCCATAGAGCTTACATGCTCTCTATGATAAGAAATATAGAACTTTCATGTTGTATGTGCCCTTGGGCTCCATATATTCATCTTGGTGTGATTTTGTGGGTGATCTGCTATGTTCTGATTCCGCACACAATGTGTCCCGTGCAAGATTAGCTTGCTGTCTAAACCTTCGGAACTGAGACTTGATCAGCTAGAGGAAGGCTTTAATTTTATAGCTTGGAAACTAAGAAGCCTCACTTAAATAGATGGGAAAACAATAACATAAATGCAACATAAACTATGAGCATAAAACATTTGGGTTCATTAAGTAATTTTTTTACTTAAATGTCTATGTAGATAGAAGGAAAGTTTCCAACATATCCTCCATATACATTTTACCCTTGCAGAAACCTTGGGAATGCTACAGCTGACTGAACTGAAGAAAATAATTGAACCATTTTCTATACCATTTCTGTGATAAAATAATCCAAAATTAGACCTTGGATGGGATACTTGCGTTAGAATCATCGAAGTGGATGATACTAACATGATCATCTGATCATACCAATACCAGATAAGGATTTTGTCCAATAGTCCTGATGAAGGCTAAGCACTGGAAACTGCAATAATGCGAAAGGCCAAGTTTGTAGATGGAATTAACTGACTAGGAGTCACCTAACAAATTTATATTGGTAACTTCATTATACAGACAATAAATTTATGAGTTAACTATGTTGTCAAATCTTAAAACGTGACAATATTTAGATAATTCAACCTGTCAACTATCATATTATATTGTTACCATTTTCTAATTATTTTTTCATTTCACATATCTATATCTATTCTTTGAAATATGAATAGAAGGCTACTATGGAAACCACCAATATAACTTGCAAGCATATAAAGCTGCTCTGTTCCACTGCTTAAAAATACATGATGAGTAGTAGTATGTTAAAAAGGCACTCTGTGCAGGAACTCACTTTACATTCTCCTTTATTATAAGTGCTGAAGTAAAAAAATAAGATTCCCTATTACCCAACAACTTAAAGTTCTAGATGATGCTTAGTATGAAAGTAGAGCAAGAAGCATGCATAAAAGCGACCACCTATTATGATATTTACACTTCCTTTCAGAATGTGTCGAGGACATAGATAACATTCTTCTTATTCCTTACTATTTTTGCTGAGGTTGTATCTCAACAATAGTTGAGATAACAAGAAACCTATGTTCTAAAAATAGACATGAATATAGGAGGAATTATAATGGGCTATTTTGGAGCTGGGATAAGACCGCAAGGATATGTTCCATTGAAGACCTCGCATCTTGCCAAGTTAGTCCTTTAAACTCCAATTACATAGTCAATCAAATAAATTTGGCCAAGCAAGGTCAGAACCAGTTTCGCAGCTTGCTTTATGCCCAGTCAGGGCCAGTGCCAGATGAGCTTTGAAAGCTGGCCCTGGATGGAGCAAATGCGCTGGTGTGGCATGAACATGCAAGAAGCACTGTGTTCTGCTCCTGCATGCGTATGGCTAGGCATTGGGTTAGTCCTACTTGACTGGCTCACGTACTACCCTCGCGCATGAGAAGAGGAGTAGGACCCATTGCCTTAGAAGGCTAACCATGCCAATTCTTTGGGACTTGCATTAATTTTGCAAAGAACCATAGCACGATACATTTATTTCTTGAACCATGCATTTTTTGTCACACGTCATGGTTGTGCCAAAAATACAACCCATTTACAATTAATGATCAGATCTACATGATAGGATAATATGTGCTGTAGATATTACGAGTATTTATTACTCTTTTTATAGTCTCAATGCATTGCACATAGGCATGATCTCATACATTTGCATTTCTGCTCTTGAATGAACACAGTGTAGTAGAAATTATTACTATACGTTACTTTAGTTTAGTTTATTGAAAGAATAAATCAATCATGGAAAATAGGATCGGACATGACTTGAGAAATCTTATGTAATTGCTTTACTACTATGTGGACAATGCTAGTATACTTCTTTCTCTACTAGGAGTTGTAACATATGATATCTGCAAGACCAGGGTTACAGGTTTTTCCCCTGATGTTTTGGTTGATATTACTGACGCTTTTCTATGAATATTAGCCATTAGTTGCTCTCCAACCTAGTTTTGTATCTATCTTTACAATAGGCTATATAAAGTCGAAAAAGGAAATAGAAGATCATTTATTTCATCTTTTGTGAACTCCAGCATATATATATTTGCCAAATTTCTCTTCATATTTTGTAAAGCTTCTGAGGAATTTTATCCCTTGTTTGTTACCCATTTTTCCCAAAATATATTTAATATTTCTCTCTTCTTTTCAACCACACATTCTTCAATAAAATAATATTACACGTAAACCTAAAACTTTTCCTTATTTAACCACATATTCTTTATCAATCTACTATTTCAAAATGCATTCTACTGTAAACATGGGAAGCAAACAGGCTCATAGTATTTATCTCAAAATTATGTTTTGACCTTGGTCTAGACTCGTGACTTTTATGACAAAATAGGGTAACGAAAGGAGTTAGGGTGGTTAAGCATATATCATCAAGTTGTAGCTGACTTGAATAATAGTGCGTGCAAGTCGACCCCAAATATTTAATCCTTGTTACAGACCTTCTTAGGCTTAGTATATACGTAATTGATTATTATTGTGCACTGTTCCAATACCATGTGAGAGACTACTGACCAAACTACCAGCCAATGCAGCATGAACTGAGTAGTCTACTTGTCCAAGTGCTTAAGCTTATGTTGGTTTCTCGTAGTCAACCTAAAGGCATGTTTGTGTGCTGTTTTTGAAAGAATTGTACAGCACAATGGACAATAGTTTAGCTTCTTTTTGTTCTTTAAATTACCCGTAATCTATAATCCATCTTACCAAACAAGATATACATTTTTCTTATAATATTTGAAAAGTTCCCTCATGTAGAATGGGGTGTTACAGGATTTGCAATCAATATCGTTAAGATAAAGAAGCTAGATTTTCATTTGAGATCTCACAGAAAATTCATGTTCATAAGTAGTTATGTATGGAGCTGGGCTCTAAAATGCAATTATAATCACCCAATAAATGGAGAGGTTTGAGACTGTATATTAGTTTTAGGTACTTCTTGATGCAAAATATAGTACTAATCTGTTTTAATGCATCATCAAGAATGTTGAGGGCATGGGTAGTCTATTTAAGAAATGTGTACAGTTCTTTACTTTTCCAATTAATGCAGTTCTCTTCATGCAAACTCTTTTGCAACCATTCTAAATATGGAGGAGAGCTGGGCATCAATGCACCTAATAGTTAAATATTTGCCTTAGCTTGAAGTTATTATTTAAATAATTCTAATCTTATCAGTTTTCGTAGTAGTATTCCAGAGATGATTGAGGGCTTAGGTAGTCTACTTAAGAATTACATGATGGTTCTTGGTTTTTCGAATAATGCATTTTCTGTTCTGCAAACTATTTTTTCCCGCTTCTCTTTCTTTTCTTTTCTTTCCTTTTCATCTTTTCCTTCTCTCCTCTTCTTGGTTCTTGCTTTACCAACAGCCATGTTAGTCCTCATTTTTCTCTTTATTTTTCTTCATATTTTCTTCCTCTTATTTTGGGTAGCAGGAGTTGGTAATGAGGTTTGTCCGTGAAAAAAGGTGACTGACTGGAGAGAGTGTGATCAGGGGGAGGAAAATAATTGTGATTAGACTATCAGAGACTTTTATCAGATAAGATTAGGTATTTGAGTTACTTTTATCAATCTATCTTAAAATATTCTCACTTTTATAAGTCCATAATACTATCAAAATATATATATGTTAAAAAAGTAAACTGAGGCAAACATGCTCTCAGCCTACTTACATTAATAACTGGAGTTGGTATTTTTCAGGTCAGGACAGTGAGGGATAGATGGTTCTCATAGAGAAGATTATACTTAAATTAAGGTCATTCCATGAAGAAGAAAGACCCTTGAAATTAAGCAAAGCGACTTTCATTTGTATTATTTAGGGAGCAACTTTCTAGATTTTCTTTAAAGTAACCACTTCTGCTGGGATAGGAGTTTTTGGTCTCCTACGCTATAGTGTAGTGGAGGGTTTGGCATTGTCCCCTGCCCATTTATTAATAGAAGTTTTCTAGCTTATATTACTTTTGGGTTATTTGATATCTCAGACCACAAATGAGTAAATATCTGCTTGTTTGATGTTATCACTGTGGAAAGTTATTAGATGAGAGGACTTTTAACATCCAATAAACTCAAAAATTTACTCCTGGTGCCTACTACTTGTATAAGAGTTCACATGCTTCTTAAATGTGTGATGATGTACCTATACCACTACGTATTTTTACTTTCTTTTCTCTCGCTTAATAGATCTTGTTTTTGCTTCACTGGTAGTATGCTTTTCTAGGGAATTTATCGTACTTGGTTATCAAGTGAAAGTTTAATCTCTGACATAATGTCTTCCATTGATATTTCCAGTCTTCATGCAATTTATTGCTCTTGGAGTCATTTACATATCAATCAATACTTAACTTTTTCCTGTGCCTGCTGTTTCTCGTACATAGCCATTCTTATAATTCTTCTTTGAAATGATACACCAATTAAATATATAATCGTCTGCTTCCTTTGTTTGTCATGCTGACATTACACTTTTGGCTCTTGAGCTCTTGCAGTTCCTGTTGATTGTTTCTCCTAGCTTTTTCTTTAATTTATTTATTGCGTTGCGCTCGAATCAGTTCTGTTTTTGCATTACCTGTTCCATTAATGTTTTTCTTAAGATAAACAAAGTTGTCACAACTCAGCATTGGAGATGAGAAGTTTGAGCGACTTAATGATTGCCTGGACAAGTTGTACCAGGTTTCATTGAATTCTTGACCTCTTATAATTGGTGTCATCTGCATCTTCTGTCAAACCCCTTGGGAGGGTTTTTTTCAAAAAATATGTTCTTCTCATCTCATTCCTTTATCCTCATTCTTATCATATCATTTTAATATGAGCACACATCCATCATGTCATTCGCATTTTCGATATGTTCATCTTATGGACATTTTGTCCTATGCAAAAATCCTATAAAGCATAAAAGGTTTGATCATTGTTCTATAGAGCTGACCTTTTAACCTTACAGGAATCTTCTTATTGAGCAATTACTCTAGTACTTCTCCATTTCATCCAACCTGATCTAATCCTATGCCTTTATAATCTTCAATTGTTCCTTTTAACAGTCTTCATTCATTTATTTGACCTTTTTAACCATCCTCGTAGTTTCATCTTTACAGTTTCTTCTACATTATTCAGCAGGACAATAAAGTTTAGTGAGATGGATCAAATGATTTACATCAATCATCTAGCAAGCAATTCAGGACCTTCAATTCTATCGTACTGATCCTAAGATCATACTTTGTTGTTACATACTTCCCCTGCTTCCATGAAGCATAATAGGCTGTCCCATCTTACTCACACATCTTACAAGACCGTCCTAAGTCAACGGTAAGGAATCACTCTTTCTTTGCGAGGTGCTTTCACAATTATTTCGCAGGGAATTGCAAAGAAGAGTCTGTGCCCTAGAAATTGATTCATTAGGCCTTCGAAAGAAAAATCAGGGCATTACTAGATTGTATACTCAAAGCATCATAAACTATTACACTATGCAACAAGTGTATAATAATGCAGAATGTAAAATTTGAGTTAATCTGTGTTATTTGTTTAGACCTTTGTCTCTGTTCTTCTGTTTCAGTAACCAAGAATTTTTGTGTTATTTGCACGATGGACTATTCACATATTCAAGCTTCATTTGAAAAACTCACTGGGAGTTGGGTAACGGAGATTACCTTGACTTCCGAAGTTGAACTGCCCAATTGTTGCTGCTCCTCAGTGGCTTTCTTGTATCGTTCAATGACCGAGTTCATGCTGCATAAATAGCGCACATGTTGGTGATGTTTACATAATATAACTGTTTCATTTACCCTAAACAATAAAAGTGGATCTTAATGTTAAGTATTAGTTATAGCCTCCTTTTGCTGGGATAGATGCTCTAATAGTTTAGTATAAAATATGTAATGTTTCACCTATTACTGTTATGCCAGATGACCCCAAGAAAGTTGGACTCAGATTATACCTTACAATCCATTGAATTTAACTGTTATGTGATTTTAGCATGCAAGTTGTTCAAAATTCATGTCTTTGAAACTTAAATGAATTTGTTCAAGCATCCTAAATGTTTTCTCTTGGGAATTTATCCACAACTTTGTTATGTGCTCCTCACTTTAAGCTAGATAATAATATATGCCGGCTTAAAAGTGTGTTCTTGTATTTTGCCAAAGATCAGCTCCTACTAATGAATTATAACTGTTTATTTGTTATTACTCTATACGTCCTCGGAAATTTAAAAAGATGAGAATCTGTTGAAAGAGTCATCCATGGCACTTGTGGAAAAGAAATTGTTATCCTGTCTGGCTCTTTCCTTATATTAGGGTTGATGTACTTTGAGGTTTTATTAATAATGTGGCCCTTGACAGAAGATTCATGGATCAGATCTAAGTCCTATTGAGTTATAATGGGAAAAGAAACATTGGCACCAACGTACATGACAATCATCAATCTCTACCACGTTACATATTATCTCATCTTTTTATGACTTTCTAATAGTAAGTGAAATTTTACATATTTTCATACATTGAATTTCTTGCCCCTATTAACTTGTGTAGCTTGATTGCAAGGAGGTTTTTTCAATCTTCAAATGTAAAGCTGTCATCTAAGCTTTGGATACCAATTTCTCACTACTCATGGTTTATTATTATGTTGTGTGCTTTGTTGTTGATGGTGTGTGGTGTTTTAAAATTCTTGTTGCACTTTAAATTTGACTCTTTTACATCTTCTCGAAAGACCTTCGTTGAATCCTTGATAACTTTGTGTGTATTCATTGAATCCTTGATAACTTTGTGTGCAATCAAAACCACCTATTGTTGTGTTCTAGACTTGTTGAAGCAACCATATTTATAGCAGTTAAATTTTGCAAATTTTTGTTAGCTGCGCCTTCAAACATAGCCATCATTTATTCCAAATTCTGAATCAATGTTGATTTTGCAATCCTTTGATCATCGTCAAGAGAGTGCGTACCACTACCATTATACGTAGCTGTCAACCAAGGGCAAAACGTGCTTTGACACTAATTTTGGTGTGAAAGTGGAATTTGAATTCTTAAAACAAGAATAGAGTAAAAAGTTAGTAACTATGTAGAGAATAATTTTATTGTATTGAATTGATTGAACGGATTATTGAAGAAGTAAACAAAGCCTTTGTATATAGAGGTAACATTATTCCCTAATCTTTACTAATACAAGGAAATAAACTAAAATTCTAATTTAATCATATTATAAATAAGAAATATGAATAAAAAGATAAAATATATTACAATTAGAAAGCTTTATTATTAATATCTAACTTTTATCTTATTTATAATAGGATCGCCCTACATCAAAACACATCTTAGGTACATAGAAGTTCCTAGATTCCAAGGCTTCTAACGATATAAAGTTTTATTGGTAGACCAAACATGTGTCAGAAGTTTGGGAAAACAAGAGAGAAAATACACTGTTGACTTTGAAAAATACTTTTTTTTTTTTTTAAGGTCAAGATAAACAATTCTATCTTTAGCTTTTCTTTTAAGAACAATTCTCTCTTTGGACACGAGTAATAAGGGCATCATAATCTAATACCCATTCTTCATATTGGGATTTTGATGGTAGACGAGTCCATGCAAATTCTGACTCATTCCTTGGTGACCCTTGGAAGGTTCTGTTAAAATATTTAAGTGGATCAACTATTAGGTTGAAATACAAACAAGGAAATAATTCGTTAACTGCAGTAAAATAACAAAATACGAGGCTGAAATTGCAACAAGAAAAAAAATTCTCAAACCGAGGTATGTGCGAACACAGTTTCCTTAAAACAGATTCGCCTCTCACCGTTCGTGCTGGAGGTATAGTCCGAGCGTCTGCTTCCCAGGATACAACGGTTAACCAGTAAAATCTGAACACAAAAGGTTTTATTCCGGTGAACTGAGCTAGTGTTTGAACGGTATAACCACAAGAAAATCGAAACAAGGTTTGAAAGGAAAACATTATGCAAGATAGACAGAAGCAGAATGCAGAACTGAGTTTCGATAGTATGCAGCATGAGGAAATTTTGTGTGTATGAATTGGAGGAAAAATGTTTTAT
The DNA here is from genome assembly GCA_903798345.1 of Fraxinus anomala. Lineage (NCBI taxonomy): Eukaryota > Viridiplantae > Streptophyta > Magnoliopsida > Lamiales > Oleaceae > Fraxinus > Fraxinus anomala. Next base: position 48,532 of record CAIGRN010141423.1, read on the forward strand.
TATATAGACTCACTCAAAATCTCCATAACTCACTTATAATAACTAAGGAGGGTTCAGACTTTTTGGAGTTTCAAAAACCCGAAAGTCAGTTCTAGAAAGCAAAACA